>JAPMUY010010514.1:0-12205 GCA_026901105.3 Galaxias olidus
AATTAATTCCCTATGGGTTCGCGCTAGCGTTCTACAGCACACGGAATCAACTGTCTTTCCTGCATTCGGGTTGAAAATACTGCGTTCTATTGTCCGCCCTAGCTCTAATTATCTAGCTAGCTAGTGGCTAGTCTAGCACAGTGCAGTGGTTCTCCAAAGCACAAGGCATTTGATTTGCATCTCGGCAACTGATTTGTCGATTAAACATGTATGTAGATAGTAGCTACTACAATAACATAGTTCACTTTCAATAGCAAGCAGAAATGTAAGCTAGCAACTTGTCATGCTTCCATTGCCAGCAGAAGGCTATTTAATGTAGCCAATTCACATAACCACTTATTTTAATGATAATACATGGCATTTATCAGCACCTTTCTAGTAACTCAAGGACACAGGATAATATTATGTGATTGCGTCATGCAATCACATACTGTTATGGGAAAGTCATAATTATGTGATTGCGTCGTAAGACGCAATCATACTGTTATTGTTAAGTTTTATTATTACTATTATTAGCCCCATTTGTCGGCACCTTTCTATGGTCTCAGTTTTGAGCATTTCGCTTCCATTGCAATGCCAAAATGTCCGTTGGAATGCCATGGACTGCGCCTGTACACAGCTAATTAATCCGGCCACTAGTTATTTTTTAATTGCCTCTTTTACACGCTTAATTTGCCCATAGACAATGAATGGGAAGAGAGACAGCACTTGAGAGGAGCGAGCTGGAATGAAGGACCAGGATGATACCCTTGTGTATGCTGCCATCTAGTGACCGCATAAAATGTATACATGCACATGTTAACCAACATTTACTGTGGTCACTATATGACAGTATACATAAGGGTATGATTCTTCTTCATCTACAATGTGATTAGTCTCGTTATATGGCTACGGTGTGAATGATAAGAGAGAGAGTTAAGCAGAATAAGTTATTCAGAAAGCTTTTTACATTGCCCGAGTTAGTGTACGATGGATTCTCTGTAGCTCTACATCTTAAAAAAAGACAAGGCGAAAGTGTGGGTTGCTCCTAGTAACTAGTAGTATGACAGTTTCAAAGGTCCCATTTAGCTTATATAGCTTGCTGCCAAATGAACGTCTTTATTTGTTTAATGTACAGCCGAACGTAGCATAATAGAAACGCCAAAGGCCACATTTAAAAGCCAATGTAAAAATTATGACACTGGCTGAGCACGTAGGCTAGGATTGTGGGAAAACAGGCCCGCAGCGCAGAGCACAGTTTCATTAAGACGCATTAAATGGTAAAACGAGTAGCCTGTTAAACAAGCCTTGGGATTAAACTGAAGACAGTAGGCTACTGTTGATTGAATGTCTGACAGACTATCGGCATACTTTCATCATCTTTTGAAGAGTTCATTATCATAGTCATTACTTACATCAACCTTATTATTAAAGACACCTCGCGCTGCGTGGTTACATTTGGCATTTGTTACCATGATTGATAGCTTTAATTGTTTTTTGTTGGATTAACCGTTTCAATGTCAAAATGCAGACTGGCTGATAACAGTTTCATTAAGATTATTTAAAATCTATTTAAATGGTAAAACAATCAGTATTAAACAAGAATTTACACTGAAGACGATTGACTACTGCTGATTTAACGTCTGCAGCACTGTCTACTTATAAGATCGCCAGAAGCCTTAACCCGAAGGTCGTGCTTACAAGGGCATAAGAGAGACTGGGGACGGTTGCAACACTTTTTGCATTTCTCTTTTTAACTTAGAGACTAATTGACATAGACCAGCCAAACTTGTATATATTGAACTCATAGCTGTCATCTAATTACCCATACAATTTAAAGATGACTACATATGAAATATAGTTTACAATATTGCAACCGGGCACCTATTGTGATTGTTAGTATTATTATTATTATGTGGCCGGCTGGTACAACCGGTCAACTATTTTAATTGTTAGTATTATTATTATTATTATTAGGTGGCCGGCTGGTACAGCCGGTCAACTATTGTAATTGTTAGTATTATTATTATTAGGTGGCCGGCTGGTACAGCCGGGCAACTATTGTAATCGTTAGTATTATTATTATTATTAGGTGGCCGGCTGGTACAGCTAGGCAACTATTGTAATCGTTAGTATTATTATTATTAGGTGGCCGGCTGGTACAGCCGGTCAACTATTGTAATCGTTAGTATTATTATTATCATTATTATTATTATTATTCCCCCAAATATCCCACTTCCCATTGTTAAAAATGCACCAAATTTGGCACACATGTCCAGGTCCTCTCAAAACTACAACCCATGCCATGCCGTCTCATTGTTCCTGTTGGTGGCGCTATAGCAGCAGTTCAGAGTTTCAAGTGTTAAAAAAATCATAAAAAATAAACCATTAGGGTTACAGTTCTGACAATTTCAGAACTTGTCCCTTGCAGTGAGATAAAACTTTCTGGCACCCATTACAAATTATGAAGTCCATCACTCTGTTTTTTTTCAAAACTGGTGGTCTACTCAAAGTGTATAAGTCCAAAACCATAAAAACAAATCACATCAAAGTTTCAGGATATCATCTTCCGACTCTCAACATTAACTGTATTGAATATCTTGTTGATTTCTCAAAAACTGAGTCCACAGCACATCAAAATGTATTACTGTAAACACTACTGTACATTCACTTTGTCATATCTCACTGGTTCATTAAACATCCATCCATCCATCCATCCATCCATTAGCTATACCGCTCATCCTTTGCAGGGTCGTTGGAGGGCTGGACCCCTGGACAGGTCGCCAGCCTATCACAGGGCTGACACATAGGGACAGACAAGAACTCACACTCACATTCACACCTACGGACAATTTAGAGTCACCAATTAACCTGCATGTTTCTGGACAGTGGGAGGAAATCGGAGTACCCGGAGGAAACCCACGCAAACACGGGGAGAACACACAAACTCCACACAGAAAGAACCTTGGGTCAGGTGGGGATTGAACCCAGGACCTTCTTGCTGTGAGGCAACAGTGCTACCCATTAAACAATTAATTGATCATTAAACAATCTACATAAAAAAAAAAGATAAAAATCCAAAGACCGATATCATGTAGCATTTAAAATTGCAGAACTCTATCTATAAAACAATTTTTTTTATAAATATCTGAGTTTAGTAGTTTTTTGGTTGGATTTGACACTTAGACACGAACTATTTGAAACAACTCCTCCAAGACCGTACAACCAAATTACACCAAAATTGCTGTATATCATCCTCAGATGGTCTACTTTCAAAACAAAACCAAGCGTGTTGATACATTAGAAACTGAGCTCACAGTGCATAAAAATGTATTACTGTAAACAGTACTGTACATTTCGATTTTTAACTGCTTCAATATTGGACCAATTTATATCATACTTCTATACAATTTGTATTATGATTCACATCACGATTTAAAGTTTTGAAAAATGTACCATGAAAACTGCCTTTTTTGTAAATAGCCAAGTTTAGTCGTTTATTGGTTGTATTTGAACTAACTCTTTTGAAACCATAAAACCAATTAACTCAAAATCGCTGTACATCATCCTCAGATGGTACTTTATACACAAAACCAAGCTTGGCGATACAGTCATAATTGAGCTCACACTGCACCAAAATGCATTTCTCTAAGTTATTAAGTCGTAGTAGCAAGTATTAGTGGTAGTAGTAGCAATTAGTAGTAGCAATTTGTTTTAACGGCACTAATAGTTTCTTTTTTTTACCTGATACTCTCCCCACATAGCAGTGGACACAGTGTCGGATCCGCCCTCAAGTGGCAATGGGAGGGAATCTTCTTGCAACCGTGACTGAGAACGTCTGAGTAACCTTATTCAAACATTGTCAGATTTAAATCTGATTGCCATTACCAAAGGAGTCATAGAAACGCGGCAAGCAGTTGCAATGTGACTTTTGTTGTGTAAGATGCCAGCAGTTGCAGTTTTACTGTGTAAATTTATAGCCTTTTATAACGATTGTGTGACGAGGTGTCAAATCAACTTTGCAAAGCAGATATTTGTATGGTTTGGAACATCAAACCTGTCATAGACAAAGAGAGGTTTATACGTACTTAGATTTGTTCTGCGCTGGATTAACACATTTATTTTGGAGCTGGGGGTCATCACGCGCATGGCAGACATTGAACAGTAAGAAACATGACTAATCAACATAATGTAGCGTTGGGCGTAACTCCCAGCATGCCTGGCGAGTAACTCTATGTATTGCTATGGACAATAGGTTCTTAATGTTTCCTTGTCATCATGTTTATGTTTCCTTGTTATGTTTTTATCATGTTTATGTAAAGAGTTATGAAGTGCTGTAAACGCAGATATCGGTTTGTACTTTTGTTAGATGTGACACCGTGACTGTGTATGGTGTGTCTGTGAATAAGGTCAAAGCATGTCTCATCCAGATGGGTGACCTCTTGCGTCAATATCCGCAAGTAAAGAGTCAAATAGACGTGAGTCTCTGTTGATCTTCCCGGAGTTGCAACTATATGAATACAACTTTCTCAAATGTTCCCGTTGGATTGCCAAAAAAAAGAGCACTGCCAAATTATTTCTGCAAGTGCTGGTGGTGCATATTGTTTGGTAACAGATAATGCTTTAAATTTTGCACATCATCTTTAGGATACCGATGGTCGTGTAAGTTGGTGGGTGTGCAACCTCCTCCATTTGCTGAGAGTTTTATGACCATTCCAACCAAATTTGTCTTTTTTTTTCTTCTTTTTCTTTCTTCTTAATTTTTGATGTCTCCTTTTTTTCTGTCATTCGTTTTATATGCATCCGTAACACTGCTTGCAGTTATATTTGTAAGGTAATATTGATTTATTTAGTAATATTAATCAAATAACAGTTATTGAGCTGTTTGTTAATGAGTAGTACAAAAGCCTACCTTCAGTCAATGTGCAGATATTACAGATGCAGTTGAAAGCTATTTATTTTGGTGAACTATCCATTGGTGTATTACTTGATGTCATGGTATTTTGTTACCATGGAGTTTTTAACAAAGATTTGAGAAACTTAACTATCCATCTATGCTATTTTGTCGGTACTTTTAAGCCTGCATTTTGGCATAATTGTAGGTGAAATGGCTGACACTTTGAAAATGTGGTCAATAACCTGGTTAGCTACTGGTCAAAATTAATGAGAAGGGGGAGGCTGAAGACCTGGAGCACAGGCAGAGATATACGCCGAAGAAAAATATAGGCCAGGCAGTTTCACCACCCTGCTGCCCCTGATGCATTGTCATAGGCTAAACTAAAGTATAGGCGAACTGTATGTTAATTATTTTGCTAAAGTTATTGTTCGACCATCGCCTAAGGTTGTTATTAGATTAGGTTATTGGATTAGCTAAGGATAAATACCAATTTCTTGCACTAGGCTATTATTGATATAACGTTTTAAGTTATTGCGCCATGCCTTATTGCTCTCCAACGCAGTATTAAATTAGCTAAATTAAAGTAAAGTTCTTTTAATAAACACGTGTTGGTTCACAAAAAAACTTTTCATCAATAGTGCATATGATTATACTGTAAGTCTGCAGGGCTAAATATGGTTATTTATATATGAATTTAACGTTTACATCTAAATTCACAACAAAAATGACAGGTATCACTCAATTGCACGGTCCTCTTTATGAAAACCAACAGTGAATATAACTAGGCTGCAGCAGATATGCTATTTGGTAATGCATATCTTAACATTGTCCATGTGATCAAACTAGTTGTATATTAATGAAACAATTATTTTTAAATACACAAAAAACACTAAGGCAGACCTGATAAGTAGCCTAGTGCATATCATTACATTGTATAATCAGTAATTCAGTGCAGCATAAACCTACTGCATCTGATATCTTAATGTAATGTGTATATTTAAATAAACGGCTCATGTGGCATGATTTTAAAGCCTTGATTGGATATTGCATATCTAAGTGCACCTTGGGAGTCAGGCATTTCTACTGAGACACACCTACGAACCTCGACATAAAGTTGAATCGCCACACAAATGAATCTCTGTCACGGCAGAAGTGCAGCAAAAGTCACGTGTAAAAACACATCCAATTGAGAGGCCCACGTGAGTTGTAACTTATGCTTGTCTGTATTTTCAGCTCTTGCATCAAAAATACTTAGACTTTTAGCCATTAATATCCACATACGTATTTACAGATTTGTCTACACATTTACAGATCTATGCACGCATTCACAGATTTGTCTACACCTACACAACTATCAATACACTTGCAAATCTGAATAGACGGATATTTTTTATACACACTTACAAACCTGATTACGCACGCACGGATTCGGAATACACATTTTCAGATCCCTGTACACATTCACAAGTCTCAGTACACATTTGTCAATCTGATTACACACGCACGGATTGCGATACAGATACACAACTCTCCACTCGCATTTGCAAATTTTTCTACAATAATGACCCCATACTACCCCTCCAATTACTTTCACCTGTATCTGGCAGAGCTGGCGCCAACCACAGCGCACGAGCTTGGGCTATCGCAGGGCTAATGTGGAACGCGCTGTCGGTGAAAGCCCGACCCTGTTAAAGGAAATTCAAATGGCCGTGATTAGTAATCATTTGAGGCCTGAGGGTGTCAACATGATACACACTGCTCAAAAAAATTAAAGGAACACTTTTTAATCAGAGTATTGCATCAAGTCAATTAAACTTCTGGGATATTGATCTGGTCAGTTAAGTTGCAGAGGGGGTTGTTAACCAGTTTCAGCTGCTTTGGTGTTAATGAAATTAACAACAGGTGCACTAGAGGGGCAACAATGAGACAACCCCCAAAACACGAATGGTTTTCCAGGTGGAGGCCACTGGCATTTTTGCCCTCCTCATCTTTCCTGACTGTTTTTCACTAGTTTTGCATTTGGCTAGGGTCAGTGTCACTACTGGTTGTGTTACCTGCGATACCTGGACCCTACAGAGGTTGCACAGGCAGTCCAACTCCTCCAGGATGGCACATCAATACGTGCCATTGCCAGAAGGTTTGCTGTGTCTCCCAGCACAGTCTCAAGAGCATGGAGGAGATTCCAGGAGACAGGCAGTTACTCTAGGAGAGCTGGACAGGGCTGTAGAGGGTCCTTAACCCACCAGCAGGACCGGTATCTGCTCTTTTGTGCAAGGAGGAACAGAATGAGCACTGCCAGAGCCCTACAAAATGACCTCCAGCAGGCCACTGGTGGTAATGTCTCTGACCAAACAATCAGAAACAGACTTCATGAGGGTGGCCTGAGGGCCCGACATCCTCTAGTGCAGTGGTTCTCAACCTTTTTTGAGCACTGGACCCCCTACATATTTTGAACCATGTCTGAGGACCGCTACCCCATTCCATATTAGTAGGTACATAATATAAATTTATCATAATTCTATAAGTACAGTGGCTTAGTAAAATATTAGGATGTAACATGTGCATTATTACTAATTACTATAAATTATAGAAATACTAAAAGCAGCAAGAACACAATAATTCCCAAAATATGTTCAATTTTTATTCATATTCAGCATTAGTTAATTTTCAACATGAATTTATTAATGTATAAAATAGTAGGTTTTTACTGCTGACACACTACTCACACCAATAATAAACTGATACAGCAATCAAAACAATAAACTGATACAGTAATCACAATAATAAACTGATACAGCAATCAACACAATAAACTGATACAGTAATCACAATAATAAACTGATACAGTAATCACAATAATAAACTGATACAGTAATCAACACAAACTGATACAGTAATCACAATAATAAACTGATACAGTAATCACAATAATAAACTGATACAGTAATCACAATAATAAACTGATACAGCAATCAACACAATAAACTGATACAGTAATCACAATAATAAACTGATACAGTAATCACAATAATAAACTGATACAGTAATCAACACAAACTGATACAGTAATCACAATAATAAACTGATACAGTAATCACAATAATAAACTGATACAGTAATCACAATAATAAACTGATACAGTAATCAACACAATAAACTGATACAGTAATCACAATAATAAACATACAGTAATCACAATAATAAACTGATACAGTAACTAACATAATAAACGGATACAGTAATCACAATAATAAACATACAGTAATCACAATAATAAACTGATACAGTAACTAACATAATAATAAACTGATACAGTAATCACAATAAGCTGATACAGTAATCACCACAACGATGAAGTATGATGAAGTACAACAAAATTATTACAATTGGTAATATCAAATGTTAATGGGAGACCTGAACTTGCTTACCAGCCATGAGCTTTTCCAATCTGGGATGAATTGTAGCAATGGCTGCAATCAAACTTCTCTCCAGGTGTAGACGGTTTCTTTGTTTAGTCTTTATATGTGTCATTGTAGAGAACGTCACCTCACATAAATAAATTGACCCAAAAGGTTGCAGTTCATACAGTGCCCATTTTCCAAGGCCAGGGTACTCTTTCTTCACATTGCACCAAAACTGTGTTAGTGTTATCTCAGCAAAATTCATCCTAAAACCACTATCTATAAGGTCCTCCTGGAGTCTCTCAGGGGCTGTGTGGATGTTGTTGGACATGAAAGGGTTCCGTATCCAGTCATGTTTAGCACACATGTCCTCAATGTCTGCAAAGTAGGACTTGAATTCTGTGGAAAGTTGGGTAAGTGGCTTTGTACCATCTGGAGAACATCCTGGTTCTCGTTTGTGTCAGCAGAAATCAACCTATCAAGTTGAGGGAAACTACTTACATCTCCTGCCTCACATTTTCTAAACCACATATCAATTTTCTTCATGAACGCTGATACTCTGCCATACATCAGCAGGATAGTTCTGTCCTCACCTTGCAAGCTAACATTCAACTCATTCAGCTTGCTAAACACATCAGCAAGGTAAGCCAAGTGGGCCAACCATTTGTGATCCTGCATCTTGGATGTAAGGCTTCTGACAGAAAAACACCGACCTGCTCTCTTAATTGAAGAACTCTCTGAAGTGATTTTCCTCTTGAGAGCCAACGTGCATCTGTGTGCAGCAGCAACTGTTGGTGTTCAGTGCCTTCCTCGTCACACAATCTTTTAAATAGTCTCGCGTTCAGTGGTCGTGATTTGACAAAATGTATAATTTTAACAGTCATTCAAAACATCGTGCGGCTCCGGACTCATTCGTTTGGATGCCAACGCCTCTCTGTGGATGATGCAATGTGTGGCTTGTATTTCGGGGTTTACCTGTCTGATGCGACTATCTAACCCGCGATGCTGACCTGTCATGGATGCTGCACCGTCTGTGCAGAGGTGGGTGCAGCACTTCCAGTCCAGCGAATGCTCAGTGAAGAAAGCGTCAAGCAAATTAAAAATGTCCTCACCAGTGGTTTTACCGGGTAGCGGCTTGCAGAACAAAATATGTTTGATGATATCATCCGCATCTTGGAAGCGAACAAAAGTAGCCAACTGTGCTTCCCTGCTCACGTCAGTTGACTCGTCAAGTTGAATGGCATAAGAACCGGCCTGTTTCAGTTTACACACAATCTGATCAACAATATCACCAGCTACCTCATCAATCCTGCGACATATAGTGTCATTGGATAGGGGCACTGTTTTAAATATGTCTGCTGATTTCTTGTCCAACATTGTCGTAACTAGGCTAACAGCTGCTGGCAAGATCAGTTCCTCCACTATGGTATACTGCTTTTTTGCTTTGGCGATTAACAAGGCTACATCATATGATGCTCGCAGGGATGAGAATGACATCTGGGTTGCATCTTTTAATTTACCTTGGCAGCCTCTGAACTCAATAACCTTTCTTTTGAAGAAATCTGCATTCTTCCCAATATATGATGGATGTTTAGTGTTCAGATGGCGTTGTAAATGAGATGGTTTCATTGCATGATTTGAGAGCACCTCTCCACACAGAAAACAAAGCGGCAAAGGTGGCTCTGTATCTGTTGATATAAATCCGAACATTACCACAGTTTTCGTGGTATTGTCTGGTTTTGTTGTCAATTTTCCTTCTCTTTTCTGGGAGACCAGATTCTGGGTGGTTGTCATTAGAACTAGTAGTAGGTAGTGGTACAGTTGGTGATTTCTTTAGCCATTTATCTATTCTCGTTAGAATGTCTAGCTAGCAAGCAAACTTGGACGCAACTTTGGGGAGATTGTCGGTTCACACTGACTTGTGAATTGGCGCGAACACGAAAAAGGCAAATTTATATTAGTAATTCTTTATCTTTCTCTTAAATTGAACGGGCATAAAAAACCTTTTAAATATTATGTTTTGATATATAAAGAACACAACTTGTGCATATTTTTATTTTAAATAAATATATACATATGAATGTATAATTTTGTTAAATTTTCACGGACCCCCTGCAACTTCCCCATGGACCACTAGGGGTCCGCGGACCCCGGTTGAGAACCACTGCTCTAGTGGGCCCTGTGCTCACTGCCCGGCACCGTGGAGCTCGATTGGCATTTGCCATAGAACAGATTAGAGCAGGTTCACCCTGAGCACATGTGACAGACGTGAAAGGGTCTGGAGAAGCCGTGGAGAACGTTATGCTGCCTGTAACATCGTTCAGCATGACCGGTTTGGTGGTGGGTCAGTGATGGTCTGGGGAGGCATATCCATGGAGAGACGCACAGACCTCTACAGGCTATACAACAGCACCCTGACTGCCATAGGTATCGGGATAAATCCTTGGACCCATTGTCAGACCCTACGCTGGTGCAGAGGCTCCCGGGTTCCTCCTGGTGCACGACAATGCCCGGCCTCATGTGGCGAGAGTATGCAGGCAGTTTGTGGAAAATGAAGGAATTGATACCATTGACTGGCTCCCAAGCTCGCCTGACCTAAATCCAATACAACACCTCTGGGACATTATGTTTCGGTCCATCCGACGCCGCCAGGTTGCACCTCAGACTGTCCGAGAGCTCAGTGATGCCCTGGGTCCAGATCTGGGAGGAGATACCCCAGGACACCATCCGTCGTCTCATTAAGAGCATGCCCCGACGTTGTCAGGCATGCATACAAGCACGTTGGGGCAATACACAGTACTGAGTACCATTTTGAGTTGCTGCAATGGAATTTCAGCAAAATGGACTAGCCTGCCGCATCATTTTTTCACTTAAATTTTTGGGGTGTCTTTGAATTTGGCCCTCTGAAGGTTGATAATTTTCATTTCCATCAAACGATGTGGCATGCTTTCATTCCTAACACATTACCCAGTCCCTATCAGTGTAGATATCCAGCATGATTTTTTTCCCCATTGAGATCTGATGTGTTTTCAAAGTGTATCTTAAATTTTTTTGAGTAGCGGTAGTAGTCTTGATGGAAGGGAGAGGGACGAATGACAACACTGTATGAACCATTGTAGGGTTACAGTGGAATGCATTGTCGGTGATAGACCGGCCTTGTTAAAGAAAAATTAATCGACAGTGCCTAGTCTAATCAACTATAATTGTTTCAAGAAGTAATGCTTACAGTATTTTCATAAGAAGCGTGAAAAATCTGTGTTAGACCTGCGTGAGTACACTCACATCTCGCGCCGACACCACAAATTGGCCAACCACTCCATGCAAAAGGGCAAATCTCGTAAAATGTGTATCTTTGGATTTTGTTCAAAATCACACAAGAGTTGCAAAACATCCTCAGCTTCATTTTGAGACCCGCGTAATCAAGGTGCTCTGAACTTTGACCTAGTTATGCCTATTAAAGTAAAAAAAAAATCTCGATAGAACGCTGGAAAAATGCCATAGGTTCCAATGGCTTTTTCAGAACTCAAGTTGCGAACTTCAACCTGAAATATTTCAAAATGTGTATCTTTTGATTTAAATTAAAATGACATTTTATTAAACTAGAGGCTTTGAATTTTCTTTTAAAGGGACTGAAATAGAGGTGCTCGCATATTCAGACATACAGGTAAAGCTAAGAAGACGTCTAAACTAATTTACAAAAACTTGCTGCGACTAATCATTATACAAAATTAATCAGTTGAAGGGAAACATGTTCACAACAAGAATACATGGTTTGTTTTACATTACATTAGTTTATCGCCAGTTATATTAAAGTAAACAAGGTGTCGTTTTGTGATTTCGAACGTAAGCTTTACTCTAGCCCTGAACAGGCTCAACCAACATTCTATTCTATTCATTCCCTATGGGTTCACGCTAGCTTTCACAGCAC
>JAPMUY010010516.1:0-11972 GCA_026901105.3 Galaxias olidus
CCAGGTGGAAGTGGCATGTGGTGTACTGTCCACGCACACATGGGTGACTGGGAACGTATTGAATGTAATAAGCATATAAATGAATACGTGCCTGTATGTGGATTCAGGTGGTTATATACTGTAGGTGTCTTTGTTTGTGTGTGTGTGAGCGCATCTGTGTGCATGTGTGTGGGATTATGTGTCTCTCTGTGTGTGTGAGTATATGTATCTGTGTGGGTGTGTGTGTGTGTGCATTTGTTTTTATATACTCCAGGGGACTTTGACCTGTTAACACAGTCACGTTGCTGGTACCCAGAGAATCATGGGGACCTAAAAGTGTGTTCCCATGAGTCAATCCATTTTAATGCGTAGAGGAGAACCCACTGATATGTCTGGTGCCAAAATTAGGGGTTGTCCCAACAGTCATGAAAATCCGACAATTGTGTTTAAGAGTGTGTAAGGAGCATGCTCTAGAGTCCCCCCATAACCTGACAGATGGTACTGCAGTCTCTCACACACTTTCACACTGACATGCGCTGTTAATTCAGCCAATCAATGAGAATACAATTAAATAAACATATATGCAAATATGTACAAGGAAGAACACAAGATTACCCCTGGACAAAGGTAAGCCTTGTGTTAATTATATTATAAAATTGACGGTGCAAGATTAGTAATGAAAGACTGATGATACAATTTAAATGTAAATGATGAACGATGAATAAGAAATCTTGAGAGCTGTAAAAAGTAGCGGTTAGCTGGTTTTAAAGTGATTTTGCTTACAAAAATCATCAAGCTGATTGTTGGCCAGTGCTAACAATGCTGTATAGTCAATTGTAAATGTGTGTATTTCTGAACTAAGCAATGGTAGAATTGTTGGTAGAACTTTAACTTTTATACATATATATATTTACTGTATATATATATATATATACAGTATATATATTAATCATTTGGATTATCAGAGTTAGCTTAGACTATCAAACCTGATCAGCTAGCATTGACTAGGCTTGCAAGCCTCGTGTTATAGTTAGCTAGTTAATGCATCCGAGACAGCTACTCCCATCGCGTTCGGTCACCAACAATGATAATCGATGATTAAACACTACAAGTCCCATGATGACATTGCTTTTACGTATGCTCCCTGTCTAGAATGATGCTGACGCTGATGAAAAGTTTGCAGGAACATTATCTCCGTTAACTGGATGCTCATATCTGGGGTAAGACGCTACTTATATCGCTTATTTTTAGGCGTTGCTGAATTGTTATTACGATTACAGTCTCTAATCATGCTAATTACAGCACAGGCTTTTTTTTCGAAAACGCCAGTAATGAGCATGATTACAACAGACTAAATGTAATCATAACAAGTTTTAAAGACAGCGACGTTATGTTGGCTCGTTAGCAAGCCAGCGGATTCGATAGTCGCTAGCTAATGTTAACCAGTCAGCTAGCTCTGGTTGTGTTAATACATGTTTTTTTAATCCGTTTTGGCTACGTGTGGACATGGCCTTAATTTAGAATACAGAATTATGGAAGCTCATTTCCGCCATTGTGGAGAAACAAAGAATAATAAGTCATTATAATGAGAAACTATCTCAAAATAATGACTTGGCATCCCAAAATAATGAAATAGTATCTCAAAATAATGACTTAGTATCTCAAACATAATGAGAAACTATCTCAAAATAACGCTTTAGTATCTCATAATGACTGAATTATCTCAAATTATCAAAAAAATAATGACTTACTTATCTTGAAATAATGACTTATCTTGACATAATGCCTTAGTATCTCAAAATAATGACATCTTATCTTGAAATAATGACTTGGTATCTCAAAATAATGACTCACTTATCTCGAAATTAAGACTTAGTGTCTTAAAATAATGAGAAGCTCGCTCAAAATAATGATTTACTTATGTCCAAACATTTTGTAATGTTTATGTTTTACCGTTTAGTCGATTCAAAGAAATAGCAAGCAGAATTGTTTAGTTGTTGTGCTATGACTGCCATTTGACGTTTGCGTGTCCTATGTACCAGACAGTGAAGTTTGGGCTTGCTACATTAGATATTTGCGGTTGTTAAAATAACACACAAATGAAATGTATGTTCTTTTTCAAACTTGCATACAGTCAAATGTGCATTGACAATTACATTCTTTTGACAAAATGTGTTGGTGTTGTCGTTTAAACGACATGTCTGCTCACACTAGGCGAGTGCCTCTCAGTGTCAATGACGGCCAAAATAGTGTATAGTACGTTCGCCTGGGAGGTTTAAGTTCAGTGGAGCCAAAGGAATGACTAGTGAGAATTGGTTAGAGGTTGCTTCCATTAATTGAAGTCTTGCAGAGAGCTCGACCTTACATTAGCCCACAGTCAAAATGGCGTAGTTGTCTGACTTGTATATATAGCTATATATATATATATATATATATATATATATATATATATATATATATATATATATATATATAGCTATATATACAAGTCATACAACTACGCCATTATATATATATATATATATATATATATATATATATATATATATATAGCTATAGACATTTTTTTATTTGCCGTCTCATCCAGTCTATTAATGCAACTAGCTCATTGCTCATATTGATCTTTTCTGGACAGGAAAATGCCACGGAGGATCAGCCCACAAAATGATGCCATTAACCATGAATGAATGTGAACGACGATGAACAAGGGGCTACCTGGAATGCATTTTTGTCACAGTCTAGTCTGTCTGTTTCACTGTTTGTTTTCCGTACCTGGTAGTAAGACACGGCCATGTGGGTGGACACTGGACAGGCCACATTGCCAGTTTTTTTAAAACAGAGCCATACACAGACAGCAACAAAGGCTGACACAGCCGTGCATGTGGGCAGGAGTCAGCACACGGGATGTTTACATACAAGAGTACACTTTTTTTGTAAACGCAAAAAGGCAGTAATATATTAATTCCTCTTATGTTTACCCCTTACAAAAGTGCATGCCTAGTTGCCTACTGTACTGCACAAGCTCAACCCTGTTTCGTCTAATCTTTCTATTTAATCTTTGTCTTTGGCAGGTCGTGGTCTGTTCTCTCTTGCTCCATTCTTGAAAGGAGATTTTGTGGCTGAGTATGGGGGGAGATCATTGACTTTGCCGAAGCGGAGAGAAGAAGAAGCATTTACCACACTGCAAGCACTGTTTTTATGTTTGATTTCCTCTGGAAAGGGAGAAAATGGTGGTAATTAGCCTTTTTTATCACAAAACCCCAGAGTGCTTCCCTTCCCAATGCCAAACTAAATTTGGGATTTAACAAAACATATTTTGTCACCTAGATCTTGATAGTGCGTCAACATGTTTTTTCACAAATATAAAGGAAACATTGTGTGAACTCTAGTCAGGCTATTCCATGGATATTAATAATGTAAGGCTGTCTAAGTAAATAAAGACATAAAAAAAATTGCACACCTCTACAAAGCAATGCAATAGCCAACAGTGATAAGCTGAAAGTCGACTGATTATGCTCATCACAAGGCCATCCCAGTTAGAGCAGCTCACTGGTATGCACCTTGTTCAAACCAACTTCAAAGCCAACAATCTACTGGTTCCATTAACAATACGGTACTATGTGTGAGAGTAGCTTATAACTCAGCCTCTACAGCAGCCACCTTCTGACCTGTAGCCTTCTCCTCTCCAATGCATGCACATCAGCTTTTAATCCCTGTGAACAAAGACAATATGAGAATGTGTCCTCTGCTTTAAATAAAACTAAATCTGCATTGGGCTGATCCTCATCCCTGGCCAGTTGACAGACCTTAACCTATTTCTTTCTTTCTGATGAGGTCGTATTTGGTTGAGGTCATATTTACATTTACATTTGAATGTTAATGCTCAATTTCAGGGTTTTAAAGTGGTCTTGACCTCATCTCTAATGTCCTTAGCTATGTGAATATTACGTGTGCATCATTTTTGCATAAACTTCACTAAACTTCACTAAAACCATCAACCTAATTGTAAAAAAAAAAGGAATTATTTTAGTGTTGACGCTGTAAAGGAGAATGTCTCATTTGGAAGGCTTGTCAATGAGGAACACAAAACTCCAAATTGCAAAATGAAGTTGGTTGAAGCGGAAGGGAAGCCACACCTGTGCCTTTTTGCGATTAGGGATATTGACCAAGGAGAGGAAATAGCATATGATTATGGAGGGACGGACTGGCACTGGCAAAAAGAGGTTAGATAATTGAGTTACACCTTACATATACTCCACAAACCAAATCAGGATTCTTTTCTCAGTGAAATGTTTGCGTTATCTAAATAAGGCATTGTATTTCCACAAACCGCATTCAACATTCTGTACAAATTCTGCTCAAAAGGAATAAGAAACGAGTGTTTTATAACGCCACCCTAATGTAATGTGATAAGCTTGACTGTTAAATCCACCATTTGTTTAGACTTTGAGAGTGATGCCTGCTGAAGCAGATGGAGACACCCCCACCAATGGACGAGGCTCAGGGACACAATGATTATGATCCAATTACAAATACTCCTAATGAAAAGGTAAATTGCTATTCTGTTTTGTGACCCTCATTGTAATTCTTCACTAGCCATTCCACATTTATTCAAATACAAGTAATTTTGCTGCCTCAACAAATACTTATCATCATCATCATCATCGTCATCCGCTTTGTCCGGGGTCGGGTTGCGGAGGTAGCAGTTCAAGCAGGGCATCCCAAACTTCCCTTTCCCGGGCCACATTAACCAGCTCTGACTGGGGGATTCCAAGGCGTTCCCAGGCCAGTGTGGAGATATAATCCCTCCACCTGGTCCTAGGTCTGCCCCGCGGCCTCCGCCCAGCTGGACGTGCCTGGAACACCTCCCTAGGGAGGCGGCCAGGTGGCATCCTTACTAGATGCCCGAACCACCTCAACTGACTCCTTTCTACGCAAAGAAGCAGCGGCTCTACTCCGAGTCCCTCACGAATGGCTGAACTTCTCACCCTATCCCTAAGGGAGATGCCAGCCACCCTCCGGAGGAAACTCATTTCTGCCGCTTGTGTCCGCGATCTCGTTCTTTCGGTCATGACCCACCCTTCATGACCATAGGTGAGAGTAGGAACGAAGATAGACCGGTAGATTGAGAGCTTTGCCTTCTGGCTCAGCTCTCTCTTTGTCACAACGGTGCGATAGAGCGACTGTACAAATTTGTATTGTACAAATACTTATACAAATAAAAATACTGGGCTCTCTGCACATCCCGAATACAATACCAACACTTTACATTAGGATATCAAGATAACTTCATAGTATCTCACCGGAACTAGGAGCCCTCACAGGGTCCCCACTCCACATGTTTAAGATATGTGTGTGTGTTTACTGTATATGCTTGTACAGGGAGGCTATGGGATACCAGGTACGCCTAAGTCCCCATGTATCTTAATAACATGAAATGTGTTAGAGTCCCCATTGATCATATAACTGGAAGTGTATATTGAAGCCAAACACTTCATATGTAACATGAGAGTTGCAGTATGTGTCAAACTGCTTTAGTATGATTTATTTTGCAAAGCTAAAGGATACTTTTTGATATATTTTAAACATATCAAAAACAGGCTGTTGCCATGTATTAAGACAGCTTATGTGGGTTTCTGATTACAATTCCATCTTGTTTCTCTTTAAGATTTCGCACTCTGTTCATCTAACTAATAAAAAAAAAAAGACTATATCTTCACAGATTTTGGAAGACATGCCAGGTCCAGCAGACAGAGATGCTCCTACCAGTGCAGAAGGACAAATTAACTAGTGCAAGTGATTGTATTTTTTATGTTTGCATAATCTAGTACAAATGTTATATTCTATCATCCCATCATTCTGTCCATTGGAAGGCAAAAATAAAGACACCGATTGGCAATCTGTTAAATTCTGAATTCATGTGGCATTTTAGATAAAAGGTTCTCACCTACAGACTCTGGGTATTTTTGCACCACAAAGAATTAAGTTGTCCCTGGATGTACTGTTCTATGCGTGCAATTACATTGCATTTCTACTGCTGTTTCATTGCACGGTGTAGTAACTGGTTAAGGTCCAAATATCCTGCGATATACTGTTACCGGAAATTTTTTAGAAGTGTTCCTGCCCTTGAATTGGATGTAACCAGTTACAGTGGTTTTCTTTTTCATTATGTATGCGGAATGTAGTGAAAATGCTGTTCTAAATTGTGCACATGATCTGTAGAACATTTTGGCACTAAAAGATTGAGAGAACGTACCAGAGTTGTGCTGTGTTTCGTTTTTATTCTTGGTTCAAAAGGTAGCAACAATAGTTTCCGTCAGATACATGTGTATGTTAATATCTACGTAATAGTCCCACAACCATAATTTTATAGAAAATGATTATTATATAAATTATTATATGATGTGCACAGATGTTCCACTTTGTCTTCAAAGCCACCAATATCTTTGTGAGCTTCTCCTCAGGATCCTTACTCCCGAGATAGTCTCATGTAAGTTCAGGGAAATAATAGTTACAGGTAGTTCTAGATGTAGAGGTACTGGACCTTGAGGTACACTTTAGTCCCCATGACTTATATTAACCTTAAGTCTTCATAAATCATCCAAAGGATGCTTGGAAGCCATACACTCACTTTGTATCATGAGCTATATACTGGACTGCATTAGGATGCAGCAATATTAAGTTAGTAATTTAAAGATTGGATTTTGATAGGGATGCTCTACCACTGCACTACTAAGGCTTACATCTCAGGCACTTGCAACAGTGGTTTGAAGCTCTCTATGAACAAATTGTGATGGTAGCTGTGCTGATATTTGAGAAAGCATCTCTTTGCTGCTCAATCTTTGGTTGTCAGGTGAGTGTGAAACAGGCGGTGTCTGGAGAGAGGGGGTTGGGGATGATCTTGGCTTCCTTGTTGTGGACTTAAGGGTGATGGCAGCCAATTACTCTTAACTTTGTCCATATTCTGTGTTAATTGGTTTAATTGAAAACAAATGAACTGATTAGTCAGCAATGAACTATGTAATCAGTTGTTTTGTGTTGATTAAAACTGAGTTAATACACATCACCAGGCTGCTGGTGTATGCAAATGCAGTCCCCACAAATTAGAAGTTATTGAAAAGCCCCTAAAAGTCCTGTTCCAGTCAGATTATTTCGTCCAATCAAAAATTTGAAGTGATATATGCGTTAAAGAACAAAAGTTGAACTTGCCTGATTTTTTTCAGTCCTGTGGGACCTCTGGAAAAGGGTGTCCCCATACTTGAGGTGCTGGACATGTGTTCCCACTTGTGTATGAAGACAGGTGTGTGTGTGTGTGTGTGTGTGTGTGGCGGCGGCGGCGGTTCGCGTGTGCACACGTCGTCTCAGCCTCCTCTGGCTTCACTGCAGCAGTCGTTTACCCAGAAGACAGCTGGGGGAGCAGTGGTGTTTGATCTGCTTTGCATAAACCAATTCCATCGCGAGAAGACACCAAAATCCATGGCGCTCACGCTAATTGGGCTGACGCTGCAGTCCGAAGCCTGGCGCCGGCCGATCGATCACACAGATGAAAAATGAACCCCGGGGGCCACCTCGCCCCCATCGACCCGCTCCGGGAGCAGAGGGGGGCTGGATGTTATGGGCCGGGGGCCACCTCGTCCCCATCGACTCGCTCCGGGAGCAGAGGGGGGCTGGATGTTTTGGGCCGGGGGCCCCTTGAGCTGTGGAAGCCGTTGGATGTTGTTGTTTTTTTTGTTAGTGTACTGGTGTGTCGTGCTGATAGCCTGGGAGTGGGGGGGGGGGGGGGGGGGGGGTTGGTAGCAGGAGGGCCAAGGGAAAGAGTGAGCGGTGTTTCGGTGGGGGGGAGGTCAAACGACTGGACTGAGCTAAAGGTCTCGTTTGCCTGGTTTGTAAATCGACACTGGTGCTGGGGCCGTTACATCCTCTTTCTCTCTCTCTCTTTCTCTGTCTGCCTCTCTCTTTGTCGCTACCTCTTTTTCTCTCTCTCTCTCTCTCAATCTTAATTTCGCTCATAACCCCCCCCCCCCCCCCCCCTCTTTCTCTCTCTGAGTGTGTGTGCCAGGAGCTTGCTGTCTTATCTGCCTAGCAGCGCTCCCAGAACGGGCCACACACGTTGTGGGACAGATGGGCAGACGGACAGACAGGAAAACGTCCCAGACGGACAGACTGATGGACCAACTGTCACACGCGACGACAGACACTGATAATGAAATCATCTCTCGCTCAACACATTCTTCAACACGCATTATTTGTCCTGTCCTGACCAAAATATTGATCAACATTTTCCGTTAACATATTTTTCACATTCTGTTTCCCACAGTGAAATAATTCAATTGGATGTGTGTGTGTGTGTGTGTGTGTGTGTGTGTGTGTGTGTGTGTGTGTGTGTGTGTGTGTGTGTGTGTGAGTGTGTGAGAGACCAAATATATTCTAGTCTCACCCAGGGAGAGAGTCGAGGAGCTTGTTTGGGATTCAGGGTCCTAAGTTCCTGCTTTCTGACTGCATGCTCTCATTGGATGTAGGTCTTCAGTGCGGTCACCTCTCTCCATATTTCCATCCTTCCAATCTCTCTCTTACTCTCTCTTTTTCCCCCTCTCTCTCTTGCTCCCTTTGTCTCCTCTATCTTCCCCTCCCCACCACCCCCTCTCCACCTGTCTCTTCTCTCCATTTCCCTGTCTCTTTCACTTTCTCTCCACCTCTTTTCTTTCTCTCTCTCTCTCTCTCTCTCCCTCTCTTCCCCCTTCACAGACGCTCCCTCCCCTGCTGGTCCTCTTATCAGGACCCTGGCAGCCTCTCTGATCAGGTTTGCTAAGCGCTGCCCGGGTGTTTTGTTTCCTCATCACAAGCCCCAGCACCCCCCCCCCCTAGCACCAACCCCCCTCCTCCCTCCCCAGCACCAACCCCCTCCTCCCTCCCCAGCGCCAACCCCTCCTCCCTCCCCAGCGCCATCCCCCTCCTCCCTCCCCAGCGCCATCCCCCTCTTCCCCCCCAGCACCATCCCCCCCCCCCCCCCCCCCCCCCAGCACCAACCCCCTCCTCCCCCCCAGCACCAACCCCCTCCTCCCCCCCAGCGCCAACCCCTTCCTCCCTCCCCAGCGCCTCTTGTTGCCCTGGCAGCCCTCCCACCCTCCAGAACCGTCTAGAACCCTCCAGCCCAGCCCGGCGTGAAGGAGGCTGATAAAACAGCAGCAGGGACCGGGCCGGCAGCTAGAGGCACTGGGAGCAGAACGTCTACTGGAGGAATCTGTGAATGCCCTACCCTGAGGAGAGGAGAGGAGAGGGGGGGGGGGGGGGAGAGAGAGGAGGAGGAGAGAGAGGAGAGGAGAGAGGAGTGGGGGAAGAGGAGAGGAGAGGAGAGGGAGTGGGGGTGGAGAGGAGAGGAGAGAGAGGAGTCGGGGAGAGGAGAGGGTGGGGGGAGAGAGAGAGTTGGGGGGAGAGTAGAGGAGAGGGAAGGAGAGGAGAGGAGGGGAGAGGAGTTGGGGGGAGAGGAGAGGAGAGGATAGAGGAGAAGAGAGGAGACGACACGTACAAACGCAAAGTTCAAAAGTCACGTCATTGTTTTGATGTGTCAACCATCAAAGAGAGGGAGAGAGAAAAAGAGCGATAGAGAGAGAGGATTCGCTTTTACCACCAGAGTGACGAAGTCAGATGCGTCAGCCTGTGTCACGACAGCGCGGTCAGCAAGACAGAAAAAGACAGAGCGTGGGAGACGGAGAAAGAAAGAGCAACAGCAGTAAAAGTGGTGCAGGGACTGCTGGCTGCCTTTAGGGGGGGCTGCTCGGGCCGAAACGTGGAGCCCACCTCCACGCCTTCGTCCCTGCCCGTCAGCGCAGGGTGCACCACCTTAACACATGTGATGTCTAATCTTTTCTTACTGCACATCTCAACAAACTCCCCCAGAGAGAGAGAGAGAGAGAGGGAGAGAGAGAGAGAGAGAGAGAGAGTGTGTGTGAGAGAGACTAAAGAAAAGATAGACAGCGAGAGAAACAGACATAGAGAGATACAGAGAGAACGATAGAGACATGAGAGACAGACCTGGAGAGACAAAGAGAAAGAGAAAGACAGAGAGAGAGAGAGACATAGAGGTCGAGTCAGACAGCAGAAAGGAGAGCGAGACTGAGGGGGCAGAGGGACCAGCCAGTCAGCAGCTCTAATGGGAATATTAAGGCAGCGCGAGGTAAACAGCCTTCTTCTTCTTCTTCTTCTCCTCCTCCTCGCCGGGCCGACACAAAGGGGACGTGGCGGGGCTTTGAGAGCGCTGGAGTGGCGGCACGCACGCTGCGGCGCCGCGATAAGGGCCCAGGGAGCCGCCTGCCTCCCCCAGATAAGCCCCGGCGCGGCCACGCTGTCGCCCCTGATCCCAATTTCACAGTCAATATTCACCCCGCCTGCCCCCCCGCTCCCCCCGCCAACAAAACAAGCAGCGTTTAGGATAAAAAATAAATATGGAGCCCCTTGTGCTATTACCTCCTGTTTATGAAGCTGCACACAGCACCCTCTGGCTTTTAAACAGCGGTAAACACTCCCGCTGCGCCCCTCTTCCTCCTCCCCCTCGTCCTCCTCCCGAGCCGACCCCGAGCGGAGACTCGTCCCCCCCCCCCTTCTCCTCTTCTTTCCACTTCTTACTCATCCCTGTCTTCTCACATCTTGGGATTCCGACGGTTCTCCCTTCTGCTGGAGGTGTGTGTGTGTGTGTGTGTGTCAGTTTGTTTGTTTGTGTGCGTGTGTGTGTGTGTGTGTGTGTGTGAAAGTGTTTGGATCCGTGTTCTATTGGTGTGTGTGCTGGAGTTGGAGCTTTGGATTGGGTCGGGTCTGGACTTGGAGATGGAGCAGGTGCTGAAGCTTAATCTAATTCTGGGGCAGGGAAAATTAACTACAACCTGAAAATGAACTACAACCTAGAATTAAACTACAACCTGAAAAGGGACTACAACCTGCAAATGAACTATAACTTAGAAATTAACTACAACCTGAAAATGGACTACAACCTGGAAATGAACTACAACAGCCACTTATCCTTTCACCATTTTCCTCTACCCACCTCTCTCCTTATTCAAGGCTTCGAATGTAGCATGTACCCCCCTTTCTTTACATCTCTCTCTCTCTATCTCTCTCTCTCTCTTTGGTTCTCTCTCTCTGTCACCCCCCCCCCCCTCTCTCTCTCTCTCTCTCTCTCTGGTCCAGACCTGCAGCCCGGCCAGCTGCTCACTGTAAATCTGGCCTGGGCCTGGGCTGCTGTCTCCCGAAGATTACTGCACGTTCTCTTCCTCCTCCTTCTCCTCCTCTTCTCTCCTGCACAGGGGCCCCTACAGATGGGAGAGACAGCTGCCAGCTTACACTGACACCTACCATAGTCCGCTCCCTGACGTGCTGGCCAGGCTCTGACTCCTGTGTCCAGCCTCTCTCTCTCCCCAGCCAGCGCTGCCTTCTGCTGCCCATTCATGCCTCTGATCACTGAGGGCCTGCGATTGCTCTTTGGCGCCGCAATCTTGGGCTTTTTCCTTCTCACTTTTCAGTTCGCTAAATGTTTCTCTCTCTGGGCTCTATTGCTTGTTCTTGTTTGTGTGAATGGACTCACGTTAGTTCGTCCCTGGTTCTGGTTGTTATGTCCGTAGAGTGAGTTCTGTCTCCTGCACAAGGCACACAGAACACACACAACACGCACGCACACACAGAACACACACAACACACACACGACAACACACACAACACACACACACACACATACACACACAACACACGCACACACACAACAAGCACAGACACCAGTGTACGCTGGTACCTCCGTGATGAACAGTGGAGCCGATGAACAGTGGGAGTGTGGGAGTAAGGGAGGGATGGAGGGAGGTAGAGGGGTGGATGAAGAGGGGGTAGTGTGGGAGTAAGGGAGGGAGGTAGAGGGGTGGATGAAGGGGGGCAGGGAGGGAGTAAGGAGGGATGGAGGGAGGGAGGGTGGATGAAGGGGGGGAGTGTGGGAGTAAGGGGAGGGATAGGTG
>JAPMUY010010517.1:10000-12224 GCA_026901105.3 Galaxias olidus
TCCCCTATCCCACCCTCTCTCTCTCTTCCTCTGTGTGTCCTCCAGGTGAAGAAGACCATGGAGGCCACGCTGTCCACCATCCAGGACATGGTGACGGTGGAGGATTACGACGTGTCCGAGTGCTTTCACCATAGCAACAGCATGGAGTCGGTCAAGTCCACCGTCAGCGAGTCCTACCTCAGCAAGCCCAGCCTGGCCAAGCGCCGCGCCAACCAGCAGGAGACCGAGCAGTTCTACTTCACGGTCAGAACGACTGTGTCCCCTCTGGGTCTATGGGTTATCTCTGTGTCCCCTCTGGGTCTATGGGTTATCTCTGTGTCCCCTCTGGGTCTATGGGTTATCTCTGTGTCCCCTCTGGGTCTATGGGTTATCTCTGTGTGTCCTCTGGGTCTATGGGTTATCTCTGTGTCCCCTCTGGGTCTATGGGTTATCTCTGTGTGTCCTCTGGGTCTATGGGTTATCTCTGTGTCCCCTCTGGGTCTATGGGTTATCTCTGTGTGTCCCCTCTGGGTCTATGGGTTATCTCTGTGTGTCCTCTGGGTCTATGGGTTATCTCTGTGTCCCTGCTGGGTCTATGGGTTATCTCTGTGTGTCCCCTCTGGGTCTATGGGTTATCTCTGTGTCCCCTCTGGGTGTCTCTGTGTCCCTCTGGGTCTATGGGTTATCTCTGTGTGTCCTCTGGGACTATGGGTTATCTCTGTGTCCCCTCTGGGTCTATGGGTTATCTCTGTGTCCCTCTGGGTGTTATCTCTGTGTTCCCTCTGGGTCTATGGGTTATCTCTGTGTTCCCTCTGGGTCTATGGGTTATCTCTGTGTGTCCTCTGGGTCTATGGGTTATCTCTGTGTCTGTGTGTCCTCTGGGTCTATGGGTTATCTCTTTGTCCCCTCTGGGTCTATGGGTTATCTCTGTGTCTGTGTGTCCTCTGGGTCTATGGGTTATCTCTGTGTTCCCTCTGGGTCTATGGGTTATCTCTGTGTGTCCTCTGGGTCTATGGGTTATCTCTGTGTCTGTGTCCCCTCTGGGTCTATGGGTTATCTCTGTGTGTCCTCTGGGTCTATGGGTTATCACTGTGTCCCCTCTGGGTCTATGGGTTATCTATGTGTGTCCTCTGGGTCTATGGGTTATCTCTGTGTCCCCTCTGGGTCTATGGGTTATCTATGTGTGTCCTCTGGGTCTATGGGTTATCTCTGTGTGTCCTCTGGGACTATGGGTTATCTCTGTGTCCCCTCTGGGTCTATGGGTTATCTCTGTGTCCCCTCTGGGTCTATGGGTTATCTCTGTGTGTCCTCTGGGTCTATGGGTTATCTCTGTGTCCCCTCTGGGTCTATGGGTTATCTCTGTGTGTCCTCTGGGTCTATGGGTTATCTATGTGTGTCCTCTGGGTCTATGGGTTATCTCTGTGTGTCCTCTGGGTCTATGGGTTATCTCTGTGTGTCCTCTGGGTCTATGGGTTATCTCTGCCTTTGTTTCGACTGTGGACCTGCGGGATGACAGGGGAGGTGCGGTGCTGCTGGGTACACTAACGTGTGTGTGTGCGTGCATGCGTGCATGCGTGTGTGTGTGTGTGTGTGTTGTAGAAGCTGAAGGAGTTTCTGGAGGGCAGGAGCCTGATCACCAAACTGGAAGCCAAACACGAGCTGATTGACAAGACACTGGGAGAGAGTGAGTTCCGCTGGCATTCGACCTCTCCTCTCTGGGCATTCTATGTCGTGTGTGTGTGTGTGTGTGTGTGTGTGTGTGTGTGTGTGTGTGTGTGTGTGTGTGTGTGTGTGTGTGTGTGTGTGTGTGTCTGTGTCTGTGTGTGTGTGTGTGTGTGTGTGTGTGTGTGTGTGTGTGTCCTCTGGGGGGGTAGCAAGGCCGTGTGTGGATGCAGCTGTGAGATCAGGAGCAGGAGGTTCCTTTGGGGCACATGCGTCTGAAGACCATCCTCACAGGAAAACCTGTGTGTGTGTGTGTGTGTGTGTGTGTGTGTGTGTGTGTGTGTGTGTGTGTGTGTGTGTGTGTGTGTGTGTGTGTGTGTGTGTGTGTGTGTGTGTGTGTGTGTGTGTGTGTGTGTGTGTGTGTGTGCGGAGCTTGGTCACTGTTTGCGTCCAGCTGTGGCCATTTCCTCACGTGGCTTGCTTTTTTACTACAACTCTTGTCTCTCTCTCTCTCCTCTTCCTCTCTCCCCCTCGCTCCGTCTCTCCCCTCCCCCTCTCTTCCTGTCTCTGCCTCTTTTAGGTC
>JAPMUY010010518.1:0-11945 GCA_026901105.3 Galaxias olidus
CAAAGCAGCTGAAACGGATTAAAAAAAACCTCTGCTACTTAACTGACCAGATCGATATCCCAGAAGTTTAATTGACTTGATGTAATACTCTGATTAGAAAGTGTTCCTTTAATTTCTTTGAGCAGTGTATTTTCTATTTATCTGGGCGGTCTTAACCATGTGAAATGGCAAAAACGGTGGGCAACAATTACTTTGAGTTTGACTAACGAGAGGCGCAAGCGTTCACATTATTCCCTAAACAAATTGGAATAATGCCAAGCAACAAACTTAGGAACAGGACCTGTGGACCTAGATAATTTCCAAGTTTAACGTTCTATCATTGCCTAATGTTGAATAGTAACGGCTGTTTCGCATGATGACCCGTTTTGGGCGCTATTAAGCAGATTGATATTATGCATGGGTCAGTTAATATGCAATGCTGATGTATGATTTGAAATAAATTGTATAAATTAAGTGGATATTACGTGATGTTGAGTCGATAGGTTTCTGCTTTGGTCTGAGGTTTCTCTCTGGTCCGATTGGTTTGGTTGCTATTTAAAAACGTGTGAAAACATAGAGCAAACAAAATGGTTTATTGATTTAAAAAAATCTTATAGTCTACAATTAAGCTTACAAATAGATCAAATGTCGACCTGCTGGTTTATAGATTTTGTTAATGTCTTGCTAAGAAAGCAGCGTATTATAGCGATAGGCCTATTTAACTTTGTCTGGTTTTAGAGAGGCATGAAAGTTCCTGCTGCACGGAGAGGAGTGCTTGTTATGCAGATTGTCAGATACTTTCTCACAACTTTAGAAGAAGAAGTAATAAATAGAATACTAAAAATAATTTATAATAATAAATTACACAACTTTGCTCCTTCGAGGGCCTAGAGTTAGGCTAGACAACCGTAACAGCTCCAATGTAACCAACGACAGCACATTCACGCAGCGGTGTAGAAAATCGCGCTGTGTAGCGTTTTGAAACTGTTTGAATTGACACAAATATAACGTTTTTGTTGGTCTGAGTCTTTTAAGTCATTCAAGAGTGGAACTTAGTTTCACAACACATAAGTGTTAATATCTATACAGCTCTTGCTAATTCACAGTTAGCTTCCAAATAGCGTAAGTTTTGTTCTTACTTGAAAAAATCCTTTAAGCAGTTCAATACAAAAATATATGTTTTATTTAATGTCAAACAATTGATGAATTAGTTGAAGTACATATCCTTAAGCCACTGATATTCAATCTTTCCATATTTCTACCGCTATAACATCAGTTGTCATTTTAAAACTCACCACTGCGAAGTGGTAGACGCTGAACTTAGTTAGAATCTGCTTTTTTTAGATCAAAACGGCCAGTCAAAAATGGTATGCCCCTAGCGTTTAAGCCAAATTTCCGGTCCCTTCCCATAATATTAAACGGTCAAACTTCGACTCATTTTCAAGACAACCCCTCTCGGGACATGACCTTGAGCGACGGCTCCGATCGGTCATATATAAATGACCTAAAATGTGTTTCAAATACTTTAATTGTGTTGCTACTACCCCAAAATGCATCCGTCGCTTGAGAGCTTTTCACAGGACATAGGAGGTCTCATTGAGGAGTGAGCCAAATATCAGATCAATCGCTTCGTGGAAATTAGAGATCTGGCCCCTCAAAGCATGTGATACATTTGATGCTTTGAAGTACTTCACTTGTGCCCAGACAGCGGTTAGAGCGATCTTTCTCAACTTTGACTAATTTCATTTGGTTTGCGACGGGAAAACAATATAGAGAGACATAATCTCAGTGTATGTGTTCATCGGTTATTTAGGTTATACTATTATTTCAGTAGAAATTGAAATGATGCGTCTGTGCCTGTAGCAAGCATTACTAAACTAGCTTGCTAGCTAGTTTGTTTTGGTTTAGATCACAGCCTACACTGAAAACCTCATAAAATATAACTGCAAGCAGTATATGCGCTGGCCAGCTATAAAGAATTACAGCAAAAAATTATATTAAGGAAAAAAAAGAAAAAACATAAAACTTGCATTAAAAATGCACAAAAAAAAAGAAGCTAAAAAGACAGAAATCTCAGCAAATGAAGGCTCTCTCTCTCTCTCTCTCTCTCTCTCTCTCTCTCTCTCATAACAGTTAACATGATAGTGCGTACCGATAGCATGTAACAATGATACTAGTAACAACAGGATGAACAAATGGTACGTTCATCTTAGTGCAGTGTTCCACTGGCTGTCCCTTGGTTGTGACAAGAGGCCAAATATTTGGCTGCTATTATGCAGCAGATTGTTATTATTCTTTTTAAGTTTCTGTCTGTTACTGTTGTCAGATATTCTGCAAGAGTGTACTTTTTGTTTAAAGCCAAATAGCATTCAAGATTGCTTTGATTTGGGATGACTCAGTCCAATAATCTATATATTTTTCCTTTTGGAATAATTTGGTTGGGCCAAATTGTCTGTGAGCTGTGTTGAAGTTCTATATGTTGTGGCCAGGGAGCAGAGCCCGTGGACCAACTGGCAGAGGGACTCTTTTCTGCCGTCATCTCTTGGTATTTTAAAGTATTGTGATGGTAGGATGGGGGGTTCAGATTAGGATTGAATTTCTCTTTTTCCAGTTCTATTAAAGACGGGGTATTGCCCTAATGCGGCTCTGCATGCATTATTTAGATTTTTTCTTTGCACTTGAATAATGCTTTTACAGAACTTTACATGCAGTCTCCATTTGGGTGTTTGTCCCATTTGGAAAAATCTTGATTTGAAAGGGGACCCCACACTTCACTGCCATATTTAGCAATTTAGCGATATCTAGACTACATTTCTTGCTGCCTTTTGCTGTGTCCACTGGCACTACTGTTAGTCGAGGCACAGCCACGATACGCACAGGGTGCGTGCTAGCTAGCTGTTGCTAGTAAAGAACCAGGGACAGCGATCCAGCTATCCATTTTGACGCACATAACCCTTTAAATGACTTGCACCTGTATTGAAAGCAGTCTGAGGTTTAGATATTATAGTTAAAGATTATAGTTTATAATAATAATAATTGTATTTATATAGAGCCTTTCAAAATAGGGTTACAAGTTGCTTTACAATAAAAATAACAGTAAAAAATTAAATATATTTAAAACACTAAAACACTAAAATCACACAGTAAAATCAGGTAAAATATCTAAAATAACAAAAAATAAACAAAAAAACTAAAGTTTAGTTAAATTAAACATTCAAATTCAAAAAGACCAAACGAGGCATGAAGTCCAACTCTGTCCGTATACAAAAACAGTTGGCTAGCTAAAATGAATGGAACAGTAATTCTGCTCACGTGTGGTAACGAGTACAGAGTAGTGTACTGACGAAGTGAAATAGCAAGTTCAAAATGCTTTTTCACATGGCCAGACCAACCAATCAAATATAAGTAAACTTTGATTATTTCTATGTGGCATGTTTATGATTGGCCACATCGACAAACACACACACAAAAAAAAAGTAATCTTTCAGTTATTTTTTCATTTTGGGATGGAGGTTGGTTGGGTCGGTGGGGCAGTCAGAGCACTTAGAGGCACATTGCCCGCCCTCTATTCATCAGAGTCTAAATATAATTTGTGTATAGCAGTAGCTCACACCCTGTCAATTGCAGAGAACGGACTGACAGTAGTGCGTTTGATGAACCCAACCAATAGCCAAGTTGTCCTCCAGCCAGGTATGCAGCTGGGGCAGTTTACTTCCATCTCAAAGGACGATATCATTCCAGAGATAGCACCAGTATGTAATGTGTCCACTTCTATGTCTCAGACTGAATCCTTGCCATTTGATGCACAATGTGGAGACCTTACAGGCCCTCAACGGTCAGAACTGAACTCTTTACTTCGGGTCTACAGTGATGTGTTCAGTAAGAGCCCTGATGACTTTGGTAGAACAGACATTGTTACCGATAAAATAAACACATGATGCTACGCCAATCAGAAAACATGCATACCGCACGTCACCACAAAGGCAAAAGGTATTGAATCAAGTATAGACGCTATGCTGGAGAAGAAGATTGTTGAGGTTAGTCACAGCCCCAGGGCAGCACCGGTTGTAATGGTGCGCAAAAAAGATGGCACATGGCATTTCTGCGTGGACTATAGGGGGCTAAACTCAGTCACTATTAAATATGCACGTCCTTTACCTAGAACAGACGACACACTAGATGCACTCAGAGGTTCATTGGCATTCAGCACAATGGATCTGTCCTCTGGATACTGGCAAGTGAAGCTTGATGAACAAGACAAAGCAAAGACATTCAATACAGGGCGCTCACTTTACCAATTTCAGGTGATGCCTATGGGTTTAGTCAATGCCCCTCCAACTTTTCAGCACTTGATGCAGCGGGTGTTACATGGTCTTTCCTTGAAAATATGCCTAGTGTATTTAGATGATATCATTGTCTACAGCAAAAGTTTCACACTTGAGGGAAGTCTTTGATCGACTTAGAGCAGCCAATCTTAAACTGAAACCATCAAAATGTAGCTATGCACAGAAAGAAGTTACGTTCCTTGGACACACTGTGTCACAAGCGGGCATTCAACCTGACAACAAGAACATTCAGAAAGTCACCAACTGGCCTACTCCTGAAAACGTAACAGAGGTCAGAGCCTTCTTAGGACTTTGTTCTTATTACTGGAGGTTTATCTACCAGTTTGCAAAACTGTCACAACCATTACATGTCCTCACACAGAAAGGGAAATTTTTTTGAAAGGACTAACGTTGAACAAAAATACTTTGATGCCATACACCATGCTCTCATCCATGCTCCCGTCTTAGCCTACCCAGATTTTTCATAGGAGTTCCTGCTCTTCACTGACACATCTAACATGGCAGTCGGGTGCGTTCTGTCCCAAGTGACTGACAACAAGGAAAGGGTGATTGCTTATGGAAGTCATATTCTTACAGCTACAGAGAGACGCTGGTCAACATACGACAGAGAGTTGTGGGCTGGGGTGTGGTCCATATGTCACTTCCGCCAATACCTCACTGGTTATCCATTCCGCATCATCACAGACCACAAGCCCTTGCTGAGTCTGCGGAAAATGTCTTTGGACTGTGACCCCAAATGTCGTAGCGCTAGATGGGCACTTGAAATAGACCCATATCAATGGACAGTGGAATACAAACAAGGACAGAAACATGCCAATGCTGAATCAATGTCGCGCCTCCCTCTTAAACTGAAGGAGACTTATCCAGGCGCTGAAGAAAAACAAGTTAGTACCGTCGCTGTTTGCACTCAAACAAAAAAGTGGGGTCACAGTCCAAAGACATTTTCCGCAGACTCAGCAAGTTAGCTACACACACTTCAGCTGGCTAACGTTCACTTACACAAATATAATTCACATGCAGTAAGCAGCAGTATTTTGGCGTTGCAGTGGAAGCGATATGCTCAAAACTGCGACCGTAAAAATCTTTAGTAGCACACACGGGTGGACACAGGGTTGTAGTAGGCGTGTCACGCCATTCCCTCACTTCTTTGAGCATGGTTTTTAATTTAAACAGCGTTTTGCCAATGGTAACAACAAGTGTACATATCAAGCAAACCTCTCCAATAATGTCTTCTTTGTCAGAAAAATCTCACAGTGTGTTCAGTGGTTGTTGATTGCTAACTCATATTTATCAAGAATTACATTATTTGAGTTCTTGGTTTGTGCTCCCAGTGGCATTCTTTGTGATGACGTCATTAAATTAGCGTTCCCCCACTAAATAAAATCCCCACTACACCACTGGGTGGACAGTTCAGTAAAAAAAATACCTAATTTACTTATTGGGGGATTGGCATAGGCTGACCAACTACTACACCATATCACAGTGAATAAAACATGATTTTTCTGGGGGGGTAGGGGGCTGGCATTATTACCATGTCAGCCTAAACATTAATAAGAAACTATGAGTTAGGCAACTGCAAGGGAAATTCAACATAAAAAGCTACACCATCGTCAACTTGTTTATTCAAGTATTTATTTATGTCAATGTAATACTGTGTTTCTGGGAAAGTGACGCCCCTGCAGCTAACGTTAACGAGGCATTCCTGCTCGGTGCTGTAATCTAAACTATAGTATAGGTTACATAACGTAAACAATTTCAATGGTGTCTATCTAAAATATATTCTTATCTTACAACTAGTCAGGGCAAACGTTAGTTGGCTAACTAATTTATACGTTTAAGGGCGACTAGTTAACAGGCTTATTTGGTTTATGTGAAGGGACCTTTCGCATGGATATGCGCTGCGTGCAAATATTATTATTAACAACACAGGCCCAAAAACCACTTTCTCGTCAATGTAGAAGCGGCAGTTGGAGCAGTGCATTATTATGTGTACTTGTAACTTTGTGTTAGTTCGTATAGTTCCGTTTAAATTCATGGATACCAGCAACTCACTACATTATCTCTTCACATCGCACCATATCATTTTAAGTAGCATGCGATCAAAACTGTCCTCTGTACAACCCTGCGACATTAAATCAACAGTGGTCTACTGTCTTCTGTGTAAATGCTTGTTTAATAGGCTACTCGTTTTACCATTTTACTTTACTTAACATTTTTTGCCAGTTTGCTGTGTTATCTATTAATTAATTATTAACCTATTATTTACTGTCCTCTGCTTTCTGTGTTGGAGTTTGACACACACACACACACACACACACACACACACACACACGTGTAATATAATACAGAGGTATGTAATAAACGTTAAAAAACAATTTTTTTTATTTATTGCTAGAAATTGAAACTTACATACTGCACCTTTAAGGTCAGACACTACTGGTCAATAGGCATATGATTTAGCTAATATATATCACCATGAAACCTCCCCTATTGATTACTTACATTAAGACAATACTTCTTTGTATTACAAGTTTTCAGAAATTGTATGCTTCAATATGCAAATGATTCGTTATCTAATGAAATATGCGCTAATTTGCATACATTTCCAGAAACAAAATCTGAACATTGAATAAAGCCAGGTTCTTAATTATAGTTTCATTTTGTGGACATATTAGAGGCAAATACTTTTACAGAAGTCTATTTGATCTGCCTTTTCATCACTCCATAAATCTGAAAATACTGCCAAACGCCATAAAAAAAAAAATGTTGCCATGTTTTTAGGAATAAAATGTTATATAAATCAGGCTATGAATGATATATGTAAAAACCCGTCTGTAAAAGCCGTCAGAATACAGATAGTAATACAACTGGAACGTTTTGTGTATGTTAGTGCTGCTGAAGTGGAGATTTTGTACTCGGAGTAAGTCGAGTAAGAGAAAAAAACGATTTTGAGAAAACTGCTATCAGAAATCGATACCGGCCAATGAGAGATTTTTTATTATCATGGGGAAATTGTTTTTATGTTCTGATGTTTAGATATTATAGTTAAAGATTATAGTTTATAATAATAATAATTTTATTTATATAGAGCCTTTCAAAATAGGGTTACAAGTTGCTTTAGAATAAAAATAACAGTAAAAAAATATATATATTTAAAACACTAAAACACTAAAATCACACAGTAAAATCAGGTAAAATATCTAAAATAACTACAAATAAACTAAAAAATAAAAAGTTTAGTTAAATTAAACATTCAAATTCGAAAAGACCAAACGAGGCAAGAAGTCCAACTCTGTCCGTATACAAAAACAGTTGGCTAGCTAAAATGAATGGAACAGTAATTCTGCTCACGTGTGGTAACGAGTACAGAGTAGTGTACTGACGAAGTGAAATAGCAAGTTCAAAATGCTTTTTCACATGGCCAGACCAACCAATCAAATATAAGTAAATTTTGATTATTTCTATGTGGCATGTTTATGATTGGCCACATCGACAAACACACACACAAAATAAAGTAATTTTTCAGTTATTTTTTCATTTTGGGATGGAGGTTGGTTGGGTCGGTGGGGCAGTCAGAGCACTTAGAGGCACATTGCCCGCCCTCTATTCATCAGAGTCTAAATATAATGTGTTTGTGGGCCTGATTTCCTGAACCTTTTTGGAATAACATGATTTTTGTCTTTTTGAGGTTTACTGTCAGGTCCCAGGTTTGACAGAACATGTGTAGGTAATCTAGATGTAGCCCCTCTGCGGTAGGAGACAGAAGCACCAGATCATCTCCATAGAGTAGACACTTAATTTCTGTGATATTTAATATGATAATGAGAGACACAGAGACAGAGAGACAGGGAGACAGATACACAGAGACACAGCACAGAGACACAGAGACATCTCGTGCTGAGTAATGTGAGAGAAACGTGTTAAATCAGAGTTAGGACTAAGACTCATGGGTCAGGATTGGTCGGGTTTTCGAGAAAGTTATTTGATAGAAGCTACAGTAGGATAAGTGGTATGGAAGTCTGACACTTCATAACAAATTAAACATAAACATAGGAATATAAGTATGTTATTACATTATCGACTCAAATTATTACATTTTTCCAGTTTTTTTTAAAGCAAGCCAATAATGTAATAACCGGTCAATAATGTAATAACTTATTACGTTATGGGAAAAAAGTTATTACGTTATTGGCTCAGACATTTTATTACATTATTGGTAAGTTATTACATTATCGGCTTTTATTACATTACGAATGGGAAAATTATTATGTTATTGGCAGTTATTACGTTATCGGCAGTTATTACGTTATTGGCTGCTACAAGGTTTCTTGACACTTAGTTTAAAAGCCTCAAATAATTTGAAATTGTTCACATGCACTGACTTGAATGAGTAGACTCAATAAGACTGCACAGCACCATTTACTTGTCTGTTCACCTATTTCACTACCGTCATCAAGCAAACAGAACACATGCTCTGACCTTTTTCACAAACACACCATACACAGTCACGGTGTCACATCAAACAAAAGTACAAACCGATATCTGCGTTTACAGCATTTCATAACTCTTTACATAAACATGATAAAAACATGATAACATCCATCCATCCATCCATCCATCCATTTGCTATACCGCTATTCCTTTGCAGGGTCGCGGGGGGGGGGGCTTGAGCCTATCCCAGCTGACATGGGGCAATGCGGGGTACACCCTGGACAGGTCACCAGTCAATCACAGGGCTGACACATAGGGACAGACAACCACTCACACTCACACCTACGGACAATTTAGAGTCACCAATTAACCTGCATGTTTTTGGACTGTGGGAGGAAGCCGGAGCACCCGGAGAGAGTCCACGCAGACACGGGGAGAACATGAACATGATAACAAGGAAATATAAACATGATAACAAGGAAAAATTAAGAACGTACTGTCCATAACAATAAACAGAGTTACTCGCCATGCATGCTGGGAGTTACACCCAATGCTACATTATGTTGATTAGTCATGTTTCTTCAAGTACAAAGATGTCTGCCATGCGCGGTGATGACCCCCAGCTCCTAAGGTATATTTAGTGTTAAAAGGTAGATACCCGTTTTGTAGTCAAGTATGTGTTATCATGTAATCAGTGTTAAAGGTTAGTAGGTAAGCATACCAGAGTTTACTATTAGTTTTAACTAATGAGAAGAGTAAAGATAGACGAAAGACATAGTGGGGGGGAGCATTGGTGAGCAGATGCATGCCACCAGGATAATTAAGGGCACCTAATGGATGCAAAGCAGAGAAAGAATGCAAGCAGTTGACAGAAGCATAAATAAATAGGCAGTAAAAGAAAGCATGGTAGTCAACCTTTATTGACTATAACAGGCTCTTATTGATAGAAGAGTAAGACTTACATTGTTTGTTAACCTGAGGAAAGATGGGAATCTTGGAGTCAATGGATTCTGGGCTTGAAGATAACAAATAACAAAGGAGGGGTCTGTTGTTAAAGGGAGATTAGAAAAGATTTGCTAAAGTCCCATCCAGTCTACATGTGTTTTGTGGACTTGGAGAAGGCCTACGACCGTGTCCCCCGGGGAGTCCTGTGGGGGGTACTGTGGGAGTATGGGGTACCGGGGCCGTTGCTACGAGCCATTCGGTCCCTATATAACCGGAGTGAGAGTTGTGTCCATATACTCGGCACAAAGTCAAATACGTTTTCAGTGGGTGTTGGACTCCGCCAGGGCTGCCCTTTGTCACCGGTTCGGTTTGTGATTTTCATGGATAGAATCTCAAAGCGTAGCCAGGGGGAGGAGTGTGTCCAGTTTGGGGACCTCAGAATTGCTTCTCTGCTTGTTGCAGATGATGTGGTTCTGTTGGCTTCTTCAGACTGTGACCTTCAGCATGCACTGGAGCGGTTTGCAGCTGAGTGTGAAGCGGTCAGGATGAGAGTCAGCACCTCTAAGTCTGAGGCCATGGTTCCCTGTGAAAAAATGGTGGAGTGCTCTCTCCGGGTTGGGAGTGAGTTGCTGCCCCAAGCGAGGGAGTTCAAGTATCTCGGGTTCTTGTTCACGAGTGAGGGAAAAATGGAGCGCGAGATTGACAGGCGGATTGGTGCAGCATCAGCAGTAATGCGGGCGTTGTACCGGACCGTCGTGGTGAAGAAGAAGCTGAGTCGAAAGGCGAAACTTGCGATTTACCAGTTGGTCTACGTTCCAACCCTCACCTCTGGTCATGAGCTTTGGGTAGTGACCGAAAGAATAAGGTCGCGAGTACAAGCGGCTAAAATGTGTTTCCTCCGTAGGGTGGCCGGGCTCAGCCTTAGGGATAGGGTAAAGAGTTCGGTCATCCGGAGGGAGCTCGGAGTAAAGCCGCTGCTCCTTCGCGTCGAAAGGAGCCAGATGAGGTGATTCAGGCATCTGATTCGGATGCCTCCTGGGCGCCTCCCGTTGGAGGTTTTCCAGGCACGCCCTACTGGTAGGAGACCCCGGGATATGCACATGTATTAAAATAATTTAAGATGTATTAAAATCACTCAGACTATCCACAATGACAAAAGAGCTTACACGAAATGGATGAAATGGTCAGCCAAATAGTGTTGTGTAAAACTCTTCCTGTAATAGCTTGGGCATTATAACTTTTTTGCATTATTTTCTTCTTTCACATGCATTTGAACACACTATTAATTACCAGAATCATATTGTAGAAATAAAATAGTTTATGGGAAATGGGCGATATTATGAAGGCATGGTATAAGCGGAATGGATCTATTTTATTAGGATGAATAGATGACATTGCATTACATTGTCATAAAATACATTCTAACAGCTAAAGTATTTCCGAAACAAGATCTAGATCCATAACGACATCCACCATCATTATTTCTCCAACACTTCAATAGGGCTACTGTAAACACCTATCATATAACTTGTTCCAGATAAGTTTATGTCTAACAATACTGAACGATGAGGGTTACAACCATACAGATGGAACGTGTAGGCCTACTGCGTGCTAAATTCATTTTAATGCATGGGCGCAAAACACAGATTAAAAATAATAAGAAAATAACACGTGAACCGATCACTTAGCTACATGGACTTACACTATGTCTATTGTCTTGATAACCCTGAAAGCTGACATGGCTTAGGGTATGACGTTCCATAATGCCAAAATTGTTTCTAGTGTTGCATTGCCTTTGTATAGTGTACATGTCTTTCGGCCAACCTGGATAATCTGCGGTCAAAAAAGACTGACAGCCATATGCGTCAGTGTAGGCGTCATATGTTGCCTAGAAGGCTTCCCTAAACTTGTAGTCTAATAATAATAATACGAATAATGACGATCTAACAGCGTGGTTGGTTACATTAGTAATAGAAACGTGAATCAAAAACTGTATTGGCATGGCTAACGAAACCAAGGTTTATATTTAAATGTTCGGGATTGTCAATACTTTAACCCAACAATTTCTAACACCCCCCACATCCATAGCTGCAGTGCGTTGTTTGCAATTATAGTGCAAAATTATTATGGGGGGATTACTGGTGTGCTCCGGTACTTGATAAAATAGCGAAAAATAATAGAAATAGTTGTCTTCTTCACAACAACTAATTTTACATGGCAGGGACTCACTGAGTAGACATATTC
>JAPMUY010010519.1:0-20000 GCA_026901105.3 Galaxias olidus
CTGTCGTATAAATTATCGTAGAAATATCGTTTGATTTACCCACAACACCTCCCCAGAAGGAAATGGCTTCTCAAACGCAACTATTTTATCCTGTGTCAATTCCCATATGAAGAAGCACCTTGTCATTAAATATAATCAGATTGTTATAACAATGTAAAGCACATTACAAATAAATGTATTATGATTGTTGGTTCTTCCAGGAAGAGGCAGTAGAGACAGAAAAATAAAGGGGTTGGTGGTGTGGTTTGTGAATATTTGTTGCAGTTTTGATATTCCAATGAAGCACAGATTGTGTTTGGACTCAGTTTAAGCTGTGTGGTAAACTATGGGTCTATTTGAAGAACCTCTTCTCCAGTCCCCGAGTTCGGTCACCTTGATTGGGGCTTTTCTGTTCCTGCTGGTCCTCTACCTCCTCTCTTCCAGTTCGGGCTCCCGGCATCAGGGGAGGGAGCCTCCAGGACCAAGACCATTGCCCTTGCTCCGTAACTTGTTGCAGCTGAATCTTAAGAAGCCAGATGACACCCTTTGTGAAGTATGGCGATTTTATATTGTTTATTTTATTGTTTAATTGTATTATTACTGCCATCGGTTGCCTCAAAATAAGTGAACTATTTGTCTTAAATCAGTGGGCTTTACTTTTACATGACCTATTTACCTTTGCCCTATATTCTTCTCTGATCGTAGCTATCAAAGAAATATGGTTCTGTGTTCCAAATATATTTGGGACCCAAGAAGGTGGTGGTTCTGGCAGGATACAAGACAGTGAAGGAAGCTCTGATCAACCATGCAGAAGAGTTTGGAGACAGAGATGTCCCCCCTATATTCCACGACTTAAACGGGGGGCACGTTAAGGACAGAACAAAAATATTTATTTTCATATCAACTTTTCTTCAGTAAGAAGTTAAATAATAATGTATTGCAGCACAAGTCTTTATATTGGTTTATTGTCCCAACAAGGACTGCGTATAAAGACAAGTTTTTACATGATCCTGGCCATAAACTGTTTTTTCCAGGTATCATATTTACAAATGGAGACTCATGGAATGAGATGAGAAGGTTTGCGCTAACAAACCTAAGAGACTACGGAATGGGCAAGAAAATGAGTGAAGAGAAAATCATTAAAGAGACTCGCAACTTGAACGAAGTTTTAGAAAAATTTGAAGGTACTTCAACAAAACCTTTCTGTAAAATCTTTTGGGAAAACAGTTTGACATAATTTACTGAATTTCTGTCTGTTCATATTTTAAAGGGAACGCTTTTGACACCTATCAGACGGTGAACTGTGCCTCTTCTAATATTATCTGCAACATTGTTATTGGAAGTAGATTTGAATATGATGATCCTGAGTTCACATCTGTGGTCGATCGATTGAACGAAAATTTCAGACTTGTGGCAACTGTCTCAATACAGGTACCAAACCACATTCTAAAGTGGCCATCGGAACCAGGTAATTAAGAGGTTATATCTTATTCTTTTTTGACAGTTTCACAACACATGTTCCCATGCGTATACAAATGGGTAAGCACCTGGAGGCAGTTAATGAGGAATATTTATGCCAACCAAAAACAGATAGCTGATTGGACAAGCCGTCTGAGGGAAACACTGAACCCTCAGATGTGTAGAGGCTTCATAGACTCGTTTTTGGTGCACAAGCAGAACCTGGAGGTATGAAATCTAGGAATATGCCTCATCCCTTGGATACTTTACACTATATACACAACATAATGTATGATTACAATAAGAAGTAGAAAGGTGCAATACTACATTTTACACCATGACACCTTAATATCTATTTAAATCTAGGAAATCTTGCTTGGATATTGTACACCCACACACACAGGGCCTACTGTGTATCATTTCAAGAACAATAACAAGTAGAAAAGTAGAATACTTGCATTTCATTTTAAATTCTGAAACCTTAAGTTATGTTTCAGAAATCTGGGAATGTGAACAGTCAGTATAACCTGATGGCTTGTGTTAGCAACCTGTTTGCTGCTGGTATTGACACCACAGGAACAACACTGAGATGGGGTCTGCTGCTGATGGCAAAGTACCCACATATACAGGGTAAGATACTATAAATAATACAACATAAAAACCCAACAAATTTCCATCAACAAAAGTCGCTCAATGCCTTCACCTAACAAAAGGGCAAGGTTTAATGGGGTAATATTTTGTCCTGTCAAGGATTAATCATGTTTATATAAAATAAAAATAATTGAGTATTATTTGGCTTTCATTTTAGAACTGTCAAATTTGAGTTTAGCTAAAGAAGTGTTCATAGGAATTAAAATGGAGGATCACTGGAATACAAATGAAACAAGAACTCAAAATTTCAGCAATCCTATCGTTCTCTCACACATGGTGACTCCAGACCAGGTTCAGGAGGAGCTGAACAGGGTGATAGGAAGTTGTGAGGTGCTGATAGAAGACAGGAAGAACCTGCCCTTCACTGATGCAGTCATCAATGAGACCCAGAGATTGGCCAACATTGCACCAATGGCTATCCCTCATAAAACCAGCCGAGATGTTACCTTCAAGGGATTCTTCCTCAAGAAGGTCAGATATACACAAGATTGCGATGTTTTAGGTGTCAGACAAAGTTGGACAGAGTGCAAAATTCCTATTCAATAACAAGTATTGTTACTTTAGTTAAAGCTGACACAAGTACAAGTAGGCTACATTCAGTGTACGATTTGGCCAGTGGGGGGTGGGTGAGGGTGGGGGGGGTGGGGGTGTTGTGGTAGGGTTATTTCCCTGGATAAAATATATCTTTGGATGGGGAGGAAGGACTTCGAGATTAGTTTAGTGAAATTTGTGTGCATAATTCCACCGTCCCACCAAGACAGCCAGACGTGCACACCTATTTTGGTTTAGTGTTGAGTGCAGGTATTTTGGTTTAGTGTTGAGTGCAGGTATTTTGGTTTAGTGTTAAGTGCAGGTACATTTCATTGGGACCCAGATATGACGGATATCTTGCTCAATTAATATCCAGTTTTAAATATTTGACATCAGAAATTATTGATGCATTACATTTTAAAGATGAATTAAAATATGAACAGGCCTAGTGTATATTGTATATGTGCAATTGCCCCACTAAATTAGAACACCTTACGAAACTACAAGGTATTAGCTTTCAAATAATACTGCACACTTTCATATGACACTTAAACTCATTTAGTTATTGATTGTTCAATGAAGGTACGTCTTAAATTATAGACAAACATAAAAACATTTTTTACATTGTTGTTCCCGTAAACATATAAACAACAATGCAATTTCAGGACCTATTTTGACTGGTTTATTGCCATACCTGCTTGTAGGATCGGCAGTGGTCGAATTGTTAAAAGTTAAGGGGGATGGTAAAATATCTGACCAGGTGTAGCCTATATATTTTTATATTTCAACAGCAATGAAAAGGTACATTATGGTAACTTTGAAAGGTAAAGAAAATTGCGTAATGATCAATTTAGCCAATCATTCCATGACATCATGTTGTTTTCATTTTTCAAGCTTGGCGTTCAAATCTAGTTTGGCCATTCACAGTGGACCATAACACCTAAATTAATCCTTGAGAATTATATCGCCACCCTCTAGGAAATGGGGCGTGTTTAACGATTCGTTGACCACGCTTTGGCGTCAGGTTGTAAACAAACAGCTAGCTGTAACACACAGGGATCGGAGAACATGAAGGACGGCCCCCTTACTTGCTGTAGTCTTTTAGAAAAGTAACAGTTGGAGGAGCGTGTCTATCTTCTAATGTAGAGAACAATAGACACATTGTTGAAACATGCCAAATGGCTCCGTAAGAAGAGGACAAACATATCTGTTCCCATGCAGGTTTATAAAGCAATCATGATTGTACAGATTCTTCACGGAACGCAAAACTCTAAAGGTACATTACTTTTTAGGATCGTAAATCCAAACAATACACCCTCTGACGTCACTGGGTGTGCTTTCTCAGAATACACTTTATCAGTGTTCAGAATATAGAACACCATTATGAAACTCCTCTCACTTGTCCAGTTGTTTATAATAAGAGGAGAATAATGAATTTGTTGTTGTTTTGGGGTGAAATTCCCCTTTAAGCTTCCCAAAAGTTAAGTATGCAAAAAAAAAATAGCATAACATTTGAATGGACTCAAAAGTAGCTAAGCAGAATACATATTTTTAAATGTAGGTGTACTCAAGTAAAAGTAGGCTATAAATACTTTAAGTACTTCAAAAGTTACAAATCTTCAAAAACACTTCTCAAGTAGGCTCTATAGCCTAGTATTTGTAATTTGTTAGGGGAAACCAGGGGCAATTATAACAATTTCTGGTGTTAAAGTCATTAGCTACTCAATAACAGCTTAAACTGTTTGGATACCATAATTTATGCAGGTAACTCGTATCTGTTATTTACTTGTTAACAGTCATCAAATGTATTTACAAGCAATGTTAGTCACAATATTAATTGAAACACTAAAAGACAAATGTTAATCTGCCCCCACGTGAAGGGGCGATTGTAACGGGGGCAATTGTAACAACATACGTAATACCGTCATAAAAATACCAATGAGTCTGACCACAATTAACTCCCAAGACTATAAATATAATTAAAACATCATCATCATCATCATCTTCATCCGCTTTGTCCGGGGTCGGGTCGCGGAGGTAGCAGTTCCAGCAGGGCATCCCAAACTTCCCTTTCCCGGGCCACATTAACCAGCTCTGACTGGGGGATTCCAAGGCGTTCCCAGGCCAGTGTGGAGATATAATCCCTCCACCTGGTCCTAGGTCTGCCCCGCGGCCTCCGCCCAGCTGGACGTGCCTGGAACACCTCCCTAGGGAGGCGGCCAGGTGGCATCCTTACTAGATGCCCGAACCACCTCAACTGGCTCCTTTCTACGCAAAGAAGCAGCGGCTCTACTCCGAGTCCCTCACGAATGGCTGAGCTTCTCACCCTATCCTAAGGGAGATGCCAGCCACCCTCCGGAGGAAACTCATTTCCGCCGCTTGTATCCGCAATCTCGTTCTTACGGTCATGACCCACCCTTCATGACCATAGGTGAGAGTAGGAACGAAGATAGACCGGTAGATTGAGAGCTTTGCCTTCTGGCTCAGCTCTCTCTTCGTCACAACGGTGCGATAAAGCCACTGCAACACCGCACCCGCTGCTCCAATTCTCCGGCCCATCTCTCGTTCCATTTTCCCCTCACTCGAGAACAAGACCCCGAGATACTTGAACTCCTTCACTTGGGGTAAAGACTCATTCCCTACTTGGAGTAGACAATCCATCGGTTTCCTGCTGAGAACCATGGCCTCATAATTAAAACAATTTAATACATATTGAACTTATTTATTTGTTACCGCAGCACAATTGAAATGGCCAAATCCAACAACACAAGGCAACGTCAAAATGAAGAGACTGGTTGATAACACATAGTCTATTGTGCGGCAAACAGGCAAGCAGTACAGTTGGGTGTTTAGAAAGGCGCCGATAAATTATATGTATTATTTATTATTTATTAAGATGATTTAAAATGTATTTAAATGGTTAAACGTAAACAAAAAGTGTTAAGAGTTTATTGTGGTTAGATAATAGCCTATATTTATAAGTGTTTTGAGTGATCGGATTGCAATGCGTCTTGGTGATCGTTTACACTTGTGTTCAGCGCGCCCCACAACCGAACAACATTGTAAGATACTGCGTACTGCATGTGAATTCAGTTTTTTTGTTTAACGTTACAAACGTAGTTACTGAGCCAGACACCATTTTGATTGTGTTGGGGTCAATTGTAACACAGTGTTACACCCATGACAAGCTACCTTGCTAGCTAGAAACAACACTAGCTAATATTTGATATACAGAAATGTTAGACAACGGAATGGTCATCAAAACTAGATAGATTTAAGGTTTAGACAGCATGAGGAAAATACTGTTGATTAAAAAAAATGACTTTCACACCTCTGACCTCTTGGCAGAACGACTTTGACAAGTATGAGCGATCCGTTTGTCCTTCGGCAGGCAGAGAGGGATCACCACAGTCTCCTTTCTAATTGGTGCAATTTGAGATGTTACAGTTGTCCCTTGTTACAATTGCCTCTGGTCTCCCCTACTTTACACCTCTGGTATCAGAAAACAAGATATAATACACAATGCTCAATCAATGTTATTGCTTCATACAGGGGACCTCTGTTTTTCCTCTTCTGACCTCTGTTCATCGGGATGAGAGCCAATGGGAGAAACCCTACTCTTTCTATCCACTTCCTGGATGAAGACGGGAAATTTGTCAAGAAAGAATCCTTAATACAATTCTCTATTGGTATATCATTAGGCACACATTTCACTATATTACTTCTGCCTGTATTTCTGAACATTTCTATCTAGCATGGACATGCAGAGAGCATAGAATAATTGTGGGCGTAATTTCTGTGTTTTTGTAACTGTGTGATCTTTTCCAGGTCGTACAGCATGTCTGGGGGAGGGTCTAGCCAGGATGGAACTCTGCCTCTTCTTCACCTCCCTCATGCAGCGCTTTCGGTTCACTCCTCCACCCGGAGTATCAGAGGAGGAACTGGACCTCCCTGCATCTGTGGGCTTCTCTCTAAACCCTTCACCCCACAAGTTGTGTGCTGTAAGCCGTGAATGAGGAGTATGTAACCTAAACTGCATTAAAATACTGGACAGATAAAAGCCTACGAATTAGAAGAAACAACCTTTTCTATTCTCCTGAAAACATACTGTACCAGAAACCTGTTAAGCCAACGTTAATATTTCCATATTACACATTTTGTGATTTGAATTTGGGTAAGTTGAGTGCCCGATCAAAGTACATGCAAATACAAATGCAAAACATACAAATACATGCATACATTTTCTACCGACAGATACGTTCCTGTGGGAGAATGAGCTGAACTAGAAAGAAACGTGGTTATTGCAGTTAGAGTTGAATTAATACGTACATATAATTTACGTTAAAAATTAAATCAAGTTAATGAGTAAATATACATAAATATACATATAATTTGTACTCATAGTTCTTAGTATAGTACACCCCCACAAAAGACTGTTATACTTATTATTCAGTTCCTAGTAGTTTTGCCTTTATTCTACAGATTGACTGCGACCACTCAAGAAGAGGCTAACCTTTTTTATATACATCAGGAAATTTACTGTTAATCATTGTGTATTATTGGAAGCATCGTATGTTCGTTTTTGCACGTATTAACAATCTTTTTATTTTTTTATTTTTTACTTTTACTGCAATGTCACAGTGTCTACAACGAGGTTCATGGACCAAATTCCCACTATGCAGACAACATAAGATTTGGCTATGAAAAGTTATTTACGGTCAATGTGAATAAGATCTTCCCTGGATTATTATACATTTGGCTGCAGTAAAATTAAGTTTGTGTTAAATATTGAATCAAGAGGATCATGTAAAAATGTTTTGAAGTACCAACTTATTTTAAATGTCAGTGGGCGTTGGCATACATTTAAAAATAAATGGTGCACTGTAGAACTTATATATATTTGTTTTCTATGATTTATCAACTTCAAGCCTGTGGCTTCAAATCCAAGTGTACACCTTCTTCTTTTATAATAGGTTTACTTAGAATTTGGTCAAGTCATAGCCACAGTGTAGATAATTTCCTACAAATTCAGACAATGCCCACCACTGGCATGTTGACAACTTCTCTAAAAAGTTCTTTAAACATTGAAATATAACACAAGGGTTAAATTAAAAGAGGGTTTTTCTACAGGCCAAAATTCAATAGATAAGTAAAAGGTACTTCTTAAGTTCTGTATTCATCTTTTGGCTTGCAAGGATGATTGTGAGTGTGTCCTATGACTGATGGTTATATAATTTTATTCCAGTCAATGAAATGAGAAAGGATGTGTGTGTTGAACAATTTATTTATAGAAAAACCTTACAAAAATAACTCCTGTAAAGGTACTGCTGTTAAACAAATCTGAGCGATTTGATCTGAAAAATTCTGCCTAACATGGATATCACCTCCCTCCTGTAGAGCTTTCGGATCACTCCTCCACCCGGAGTAACAGAGGAGGAACTGGACCTCACTCCATCTGTGAGCTCCACCCACAATTCTTCACCCCACAAGTCGTGTGCTGTAACCTGTCTCTAAGGAAACCAAAATTCTAAAAACAGAATATTCAGACACAGATAGGATATTGCTTAACACTTCAATCAAGTTCTTTTGTTTGATAAAATTGTATTACAGAAACCAAATATAATGGTTTCTCAATACAGCTTGTGCTGAGCTTTGGAAAATGTAGAAATAAAAAATTAATTTTTTGGTTAAACGTGTATAAAAACCAAAATCAATCACTGTGAATTGAGTTGAATTTTTTTCAACTTTTGAGTATATTTATTTTCTTTATATAAAACATTATATATTATTTTCAATAAAAAAAGGCTACTACAATGGACATATGATTTCCTTATCACTATAAATTGTACCTTAAGTCAGTGGTTCTCAACCCAGTCCTCAAGGACCCCCAGCCACGCCAGGAATTGGACCTTCCCTAGTGCCAACACATCTGGTGCAATTAGTCAAGGCCTTCCTGTATGAGACTAATTACACCAGGTGTGTTAGAAACTGTGAAGATTAAATACCTGGAATGGGTGGGGGTCCTTGAGGACTGGGTTGAGAACCACTGCCTTAAGTGATAATGAAAATGAACCTCCATGAAAATGTCATGGCCATTCTCCCCCCAACAACAAATATATATACAGCAAGGCAAGTAAAATGTTAAGCACTGAACATCTTTTAAATATTCTCCACTTTAATGATGTTGAGCTGCGGATCTTGAGTGGAGCAGTCTGAGTTTACGGCTGGCCGGCTACACTCCTGGACACCCCCTACTCTACTGCTGCTGGAGTAATCCGGTGGTCTGCTCACGGCCCCTCCATACGTCTGTGGGTGAGACAGTGTGTACGTAGGGGCAAAAGACGACTGATTGAAGGAGGGCAAGTGAGTCTGGTTGAGTTGCTGTGGGTAGACTGGTGCATAAGACTGTGTTTGTACGAATGGCAGGCTGTCAGTGTTGCTACACGACTGGAACCCGTTAATGTCATCGGGGTTCAGTCCAGGCAGTTTAAGGGTCTGTGCAGTCTCCAGACTAGGATCCATATGGTTGTAGCTGGGCTGTGCTTGGCTGCACTGGGCTCCATACGTGCCCTGGCTGTAGGTGAAGGTGTCCTGGCTGAAGGAGGTGGATGCCGCCGGTAAGGATGGGGGTGTGGGGGTTTTGTTCTTCTGCTGGGGGAGGCTGTTGCAGGGGCCCAGTCTGGAGGAGAGGCCCTGCAGGGTGCTGAGGATCTGCCTCTGGATTTGGGTCTGCTGGACCTGCTCCCTCTCAAGCTTACTTTGCTGCTCCACCAGCATCCTCACCGCCAGGCCCAGGCTGTGAACTTCTGTGCCCAGGGTCTGGATCTGCTCCTGCAGCACAACAGGCCCGCCTCTAGCCCCGGCTCGATTGCCTGCCTCTTGGGCTGTCTGCTGAGGGGTGGGGTTCCCATCTCGCCTACTGGGGCCCGGAGCTCCAGGACTTTGAAGGCGGTTGACAGCACCACCAGGGGATTGGGATGTAGGGGTGGACTGCGTGGAAACTGGTGGTCTGATTCCGATATGTAGAGGAAGTTGGGGGGACCGAACGGACATGCTTGGTCTCTGCTGTGGAAAGCGCCTGGGTGTTCCTGCACTACCAGGTTGTCCATCTGTACTCTAAACAACATAAGGAAATGGTAAAGAGAAACAAGTAGGCCTGTTAATAAGTAATCCAGATAAAACCTTTTTTTTTTGTACTTTACTGTATATTTTGCATGCCTCTTACCATTTCTTTGGTCAAGTCAAATGAGAGCGTCTGTCGTATGGCTCTTCTAAAATCAGTTTCTGGAGTGCTCGACTGGTCCCTCCTCAGCAATGACGCCACCTGCTGGAATGACTGCTGAGATGTATCTTTTATCTAGAAAAGAGCCAAACATTTTTTTTACGTATTTGGAATTCTAGTCCTTTCAATACCTCAAACCAGTAAACCAGATCAGCAGATGAATTACAGTCAGACTCATTAATTATTGCACACAAGACTGTTCACATACCTTTGCCCTATGTGACATGGCCTTATCCAATAGCCTTCTACGAGCTGCCAATATTGGGTTGGCAGCTTGGGAGGGGGTAATTCTCCTCCGCATGTGAATCCCAGCTCCGGACCCTGCTGCACTGGACTGAACAGGCCTCTGCTGATTGTTTCGAGCCAGTGAGGTGACACTCACAATCTGGATGTCCTTGTCTAATACTTGCTGTTCTGAGCTGCTTCCTTCACTGGAGCCCCCTGCTCTAGGTGGTGGGGCCCTGGCCTCTATAGCCTCTATAGAATGGCCGCCATCCTGGCCCTGCTTGGCAACTTCCCCGGCAAAGCCAGCATGACGGGAGGCCTCTCGTAGCAGGTTTTGCAACTGATGGTTGCTCCAGCCAGCATGTCTTCCTTCACGGCTTACACCGGCTCCTGCTAGGGCCTGTTGAGAAGGGGCGGCAGGGCTGATGACACCATTCTCTGGTTCAATCCGGCCCTGCTTCCCCTGGTACTCTCTCAGAAACAGATAGACAGCCTGTGCAGATACCTTGATGTTTTCCAGCTCTAGCACAGCCTTGATCTTACGAAAGCTCAGGCCGGCCTTTCGGAGTTCCACCACTTTGCGCTTGGCTGCGTCATCTAGTCGGCCCATGGTTTATCCGTCCTATGGAATTTCAAACTGGAAAAGCAACAAAGGAATAAATAAAAAGGTTTTATTAGGTAAAGTGACATTAATGTACGTGTATCATATGCACATCCATGCATAACGTTAATGTTCAATGCAAAAGCTTAGCAGTAACGTTATGTCGTTGATTTTATATTATTACTATTTATTGATGCTGGCTAGACTATTTGGGTAGATTTCTTTGAGTGAACTTAAACCTTTAATGTCAGCCTATTGTAGCTAGCCCTCTAGCTAGCAATCGTTTTCCCGAAGATGTAGACTCTTGACTGGGTAATGCCTGGCTTTACGTCGAATCCTACAAAATCCAAGATAACCCAGGACTTTAGGAAAAATTAAAACAGCTAGAATATACGAATACATTGGCTATGTAGAATGTAGCAAGCTAACATTTACAACTTAAATATAGCTAGCAGTGGCAGAGCTAACAAAAGATAAACAAATCATTTTTACTACGTGGCGCGAGGTAATCGCGTTTCCATTGCTAATCGTCATCAACAATCGACAGTGTTCTTACCGCTCACAAACCAGGCTGTGTAACGAAAGATAAGCTAACAAGCGACAAACCAAAACATCGTTGTATTTGCACATTGTGCAAGTAAATGTAAGTTTTGTGTCAGTCATTATATGATTTATTATTTTGGCTTCAATGAGATTTATTCCTGAATAATGTAGAAATATATGTTGCACTTGTTTCTTCTAAATTATTTACCTATTAGTTATCTAGCTAGCTTGTTTGCTTGCGCACATTACACATACATACTACTAGCTCGCTAAATGTAATGTCTAGACTAGCTAGTTAGCGTTACCTTCTAGGAAAGCACCAATGTTACGCGACGCAGGCTTGTTAACGTAATTTAGTTGAACTTTAGCCTCGAGTCCTTCGACATGAACACACCCCGTATTTCAAACATGTTTTTTTTTTATCTAGGGCGCCATCACCCACTAAACGAAAGGAGGAGGAAAAGACAAAAGACCGTGGAAAGGAGAAAACTGGTTCCAAGGAAGTAGCAGACAAGGATCGAGGAAGGGAGAAGGGCCGCAAGCGTCGCAGTGCTTCAACTGGCAGCAGTAGCAGGTTTGTTTGGATCTCCATATAATCAAATATCACTGCTGTCAATATGTTGACTTCTCAGTTAAATTATAAGCTGGACTCATGACGACCGAATGTCCACATTGTGTTGACCTCTGGTCTAGCTCGTCCAGCAGCAGCTCTGGTTCCAGCTCAGGCTCCTCCAGTGGATCCAGTTCTTCTGGTTCCAGTCACTCCCGGTCGTCCAGCTCCGGATCTTCCTCCTCTAGCACCTCTGGGTCCCCCAGCCGCAGGCGCCACGACAACCGCAGACGCTCTCGCTCAGCGTCAGTAACCCATACGCATTTTAGAACACGTATATGTCAAACCTACCCTTGTGTGCCACCATTAAAGATTGTTAGTAAATGCGTTTTCTTTTGTCCATCGACAAAGGTCCAAAACACAGAAAAGAGGAAATGACAAAGAGAGAAAGAAAAGGAGCCCAAGTCCAAAGCCAACTAAAGTTCACCTGGGGCGGCTCACCAAAAATGTGACTAAGGTAAACTGATAGGCAACCAGAATTATTTGCACCACACTAGATATTTTTGATATTTGCATGCAATAGCTGACAAAAATGTACATTTTGTCCACAAAATATTCTTCTCTGTTGCTCAGGACCACATCCAGGAGATCTTTGCTGTCTATGGGAAAATCAAGGCGGTTGATGTCCCAACGGACAGGAACCACCCTCAACAGTCTAGGGGTTACGCCTATGTAGAGTTTGAGACTTCAGAAGAGGCACAGAAAGCCTTAAAGCACATGGATGGTGGTAAGGAGCTTTGTCGTACAATTCTTCTGAGACTGAATAACAATGATTTATTTGTAATGATGCACATGTTTTAGAAGTTTGCATCGATCCAAAGCTCCTGCCTCTATTTTCAGGCCAGATTGACGGACAGGAAATCACTGCCTCGGCTGTGCTGGCTCCAGTAATCCGACCTCCCCCTCGTAGAGCCTTGCCTCCTCGCAGAATGCCCCCTCCTCCCCCGATGTGGCGACGCACTCCCCCGCGCATGATGAGAAGGTCTTTTAATGCCCATAATGGTTCCCTCTGTTTTGTATTGAAATGTTCCTATTTTGGAAGTATTTTCAGTAGCATTAATCTCCTGAACTAACACTATGGATGTGTGTCTCTTAGACGTAGGTCTCGGTCTCCGAGGAGAAGGTCACCAGTGCGCCGCCGCTCTCGCTCCAGATCTCCCGGGCGGAGACGTCACCGTTCTCGTTCAAGCTCCAACTCATCCCGGTAGAAGTGAAACTGTCCCGCCTAAACTCTCCCGGATTTCCTTGGTAAACATCATGGTGTTTACTGTACGGACCTGGATAGACCACTCCCCTCCGATTTTGTACCCACATTTTCTCTGTGGTCCTGCAACCCTATATATAAGAAATAGTATGAACTATTTTTTGTTAGTTTTCTCATTATTTTCCAAACTTTTTCATGATGCCTCTGAAATTGTCCCTATTTCATCAGTGTATCTTTGAGATAGAGCCCATTTCAAAGATAGTTGTTATTATTTCCTTTACTATGTATTGAGTTTTGTATACATTTTGAAAATAAACCTTTTAGAAATCTGACATGGCTTATAATTACAGTTATGACTTTCAAAGCACATTGAGGGCTGTAGAAGAATTATTGTGCCATTATTGTGCCATGTACATACACTGTGACTACAGTTTTCCTAAATATGGATGATGATGGAGATTATTCATATTGCACTAAGCAGCAACGTTGTTGAATGTTTTCACAAGAAGGAAGTATGGGGAGTCAAATTTAACAGACGCACTGTGGCTTTGTGTAGGCCTACCTAGGGCCTACCTAAGGCTTTGGCTAATGTTTCCAAGAGCTTTATTGAAAATGGAATGAAGACATGCCAATCGGGTTAAAGTGGCGCTGAAATAGTGCTTAGATATTTCGATATATAGGCCTACTTTAAGAGTTAATTTTTAACAATTTGTCAAGTTGACGCTTTATCGAGGCCGATGCAACTATCCATACATAATCAATATAGATCGTAAATGAAAGCGTCACATCGGGAGTGTCTAGGACATCTTCAAAGTTAGAACAGAACGACCGCTTGAGGTCTCACTTTTGAGTTGCAGTGCTCGTGAGACAGACGGAGATGAGAGCTGTAGCAGGAACTGGGCGAGTGCTGAGAGAAATTACGTGAACATACCGAATAAAAACGTACTTTAGCTGTTGGTGTACTTTTACCATTCTTTTAACTACCTAAAAGTTATGAATGGCCTACTGAAATCTGGAGATTGTCTATTTCAGCGTTTACCGCCACGGCTGCGGCAGTCTCACTTTCAATGCATTAGAGTTTAAAAATCAATTGAGAAAGCATTTAAAACAAGTAACATGGATTTGGAAGAAATAAAAACCAAACAGCTGTTACAAAAGCTTTTGGAAAAAAATGGAAATACGATTTGCGCCGATTGCGGAGCGGCAGGTAGGCTATACAATTTGAGTCTATAGTTACAACAATGTTTAAGTGTGCAAATAAAAGCCCCGTGTGAAATGTACAGGTGTTACATGGTTGTTAGATTGTATGCCACCCACGGCCAAGCGTTATCAACGAAGAACATATTGTAAACCCGGTTATGAGGATAACCTGAAAGTACTATTATTATTCTACTAACACACATTAGGATTTGAAAGGGCGTACGAGATTGTCCGTAAACCTTGTGAAAACATAATACTCATAAATTCAGACTATGTCATTTTGTAAAACAATATAGGCCTGATGACTGATAATTGACATGGTGTGCAGTATATGATGGTCGGGGCGGATACAATATTTGGTCAGTTCTTTATCTGATCTAACTTTAGCATAGTGGTTACAATCACACACCCTTTAACACATATACAACCTCGCACAGTGTAGGCCTACTCGTCTGATCGCTCATCAAGTTTTCGGAGAGTCAGTTACACACCGAAGTGCAGGCAAACAGGTGTGGTGTAGTTTCAGAAGTGGACATTTGTAGGACACAATTTAGCGAAAAAGTAGTCTCAACCCCACTTTTTGTGACAGATTAATTATTTCATAACAATAGAGTATTCCTTTCATAGGCTTATTTTTATTAACGTATGATATTTGCTTATATAAAATGATTACTGTCTTTTATAGCCAAGCTACTATTTCCAGCTATTTACTGTCCTGACCATATGTCATCAATTAGACAGGCTCTATACTTCTCTAAAAGGTCAGATTGATTTATGAGGTAATATGAGGTGATGTCTTGGCTTCTTAGTATGTCAGATATTTAATGGACATGTGAAGATGGTGATAGCCATCGAATTAAGGCTGTGGGCAGTGATAACCCTACGATTAAAGATAAGTGCTGAGACCGGGAATCCAACTCCCTTCTGTAACCCAGAGGATTCTCCACACAATCCTAACCTGATGGGCTAGGTCTTCATTTCTGGAAATTGGGAGAAGTGATGGAAGTAATATATTCAACCTAGAAAAGCCTGGTTGGTGCACAATTATATGTACAATTTCATTTATGTTTAGTCTCAGTGGTTCTACTTTCCACCTTCATTCTCCTCATGTCCCTGATTCTCGGCCCCCTTATTTTCCCCCCAGAAATGTTTTAGGCGGTTTTATATTGGGGGAGAAGATCTCTATTGGAATTGATGGGGGCGTGGCATTGCTGTCAAGGCGCTTGGCTTGGCTTTTGTCCAACAATTATCAGCTTCCGCCTCCTTTCCACTACTATAGGGCTTAGTAAACCTGAGGTTTGACACAGGGTTTGTCATTACAGGAAGCTATGTACGGTTAGTGGTTTGTAGTGTGAGTGTGTGACCAGTGTATGTGGCTGTGTCTGCATTTTTAAAGCCTTTTTAAAACAAAGACAAAACGGCCGCTCCATCAAAAGACACATCGCAAGATATTTGCTTGCCTGATTGGAAAGCTCCAGCTTCAGAATGACCAAGAAGGCCATGGTCTCACATGACACTTGTGGTCTGACAAATTCAAATGAAACACCAAGGAATAGCTGGTGCATTTGCAGTCCTTCACAGAGTTAGTCATAACCTGTTTTGCAAAAAAAAATGTCTTTATGATGAAATCTTCAACCATCACATCCTGTTGCAGTAGCCTAGTCTGATATGTTTTGTGGTCCTTCTGTGGCCTATGTGGCAAACCCAGTCTAGTATTATGGAGTAAGAGAAGCTCCAGTGGCTGCAGCATGTAGCTCTACTCTATGGACTCCTTCAACGGAATAGACTTCAAAACGTCTTAGACCTGTTAATACGGACGTTCAGCTCTGGTGTCCAGCTCGTCATGCCGTACATTAACTCCAAATAGGACACTGCGAGGATGGTCAATCGACTCCCTCCGATTCCCTCCTTGTATCCCTCTTCAAAGGCATTTCTGATGTGCTGAACTCCTTTTGAACTTCTCTGGAAGTTTGCCTGCATGCATACTGAAATAGCCCCGGCAGAGCAATGCGCTGAAGAGGTTTTTCAGCAAAGTCTGCTTTCTTTCACAGGCTTTGATTCTGTGATTCAGTAAATTGGGCTGATCTCTATGGATTCCATACCTATTATCATACAGCATCATCTAGTGCTTTGTTCTGTGATCCCCATAGGAATATTTTGGTTGAAAACAAATAGGATGAAACGGTTAAGAAATGGAAGATGTGGGCCTTTTGTGGTTGTATAGGCTTAGTTGTGTGTATGCATATACAGTATATACATTGTATGTTAAAATGATTTTGGCCAGCAAGATGTGAGCCTCTTTTCCATTAAAAGATACAAGAAGCCTGCTGCTCCATATACAGAGTACGCCCAATTAAGGCATGGTCTCTGTAAAGGATGTCACTGGTGTGTGTGTGTGTGTGTGTGTGTGTGTGTGTGTGTGTGTGTGTTCTTAAAGAGTGCGTAAGACAGCCAGAGACTGTCTGTGAAACTCTAACAAAGCTGATGATTCAAGTTAATAGCCACACAAACACTGTCTATTCCATGGATATCCCTGGTGAATCTTTGATTTCTCTCTCTCTCTCTCTCTCTCTCTCTCTCTCTCTCTCTCTCGCACGCACGCACGCACGCACACACTCACATACACCAGATACATTACCTAGAATAGATTCTCCAATTACCTGACCGGTGTCTAGCGGATATTTCTAAGGCCCAAGGTTTACCTACGGAAATAATGAAACTACATTTTAAGTGCTGAAATGCTTTCACTGTAAGCTGTGCGGCTGAAAGTCTGGGTCAAGGGAAGACATAGTCTCCTGAGCATGGTCAGATTGTCAGGGGAGACAGTTCTGTGGATGCCCTGCTTCCAGAGCTTCACGGGGGAAGGCAGCTTTTTAGATGGGAGGCAGATGAGATGCTGAGGGACTCCCTCACTGATATCTCCACTCTCTCTGCCCTCTTTGATGAGATGCTGAGGGACTCCCTCACTGATATCTCCACTCTCTCTGCCCTCTTTGATGTGTTGCTGAGGGACTCCCTCACTGATATCTCCACTCTCTGCCCTCTTTGATGAGATGCTGAGGGACTCCCTCACTGATATCTCCACTCTCTCTGCCCTCTTTGATGAGATGCTGAGGGACTCCCTCACTGATATCTCCACTCTCTCTGCCCTCTTTGATGAGATGCTGAGGGACTCCCTCACTGATATCTCCACTCTCTCTGCCCTCTTTGATGAGATGCTGAGGGACTCCCTCACTGATATCTCCACTCTCTCTGCCCTCTTTGATGAGATGCTGAGGGACTCCCTCACTGATATCTCCACTCTCTCTGCCCTCTTTGATGAGATGCTGAGGACTCCCTCACTGATATCTCCACTCTCTCTTTGATGGGATCTCACATCTCTCTCTCTGCCCTCTTTGATGAGATGCTGAGGGACTCCCTCACTGATATCTCCACTCTCTCTGCCCTCTTTGATGAGATGAGGGACTCCCTCACTGATATCTCCATGCCCTCTTTGATGAGATGCTGGACTCCCTCACTGATATCTCTCTCTCTGCCCTCTTTGATGAGATGCTGAGGGACTCCCTCACTGATTTACTCTCTCTGCCTCTCTTTGATTCTGAGGGACTCCCTCACTGATATCTCCACTCTCTCTGCCCTCTGAGGGAGGCCATCTCCACTCTCTCTCTCTTTGATGAGAGATTGGATATCTCCACTTTGATGAGATGCTGAGGGCCTCACTGATATCTCCACTCTCTCTGCCCTCTTTGATGAGATGCTGAGGGACTCCCTCACTGATATCTCCACTCTCTCTGCCCTCTTTTAGTTCTTCTCTGCGACTCTAACAACGTGTGTGTGTGTGTGTGTGTGTGTGTGTGTGTGTGTGTGTATCCCTGGATGGGCGTGCCTCTCCATCAGCCCCACTCATGTCATTGTGTCCCCCACATGGACCAGATGTTCACCCCATCAAAGCTAATTTCACATCCACTGTCTCCGTCCCTCTCTGACCTCTGGGGAAATATGAACGCGTCTCTAAATCTACTGGAGCTGCTTCTCAGTCTCTCTGACTGTCGGTCTCTCTGACTGTTTGATCTCAGGCAATACTTTCCTTGCCTCCACCTCTCCCTTTGCTAATATAGTTTTGTTATTTACTATGCGAGCAACGGTTCACTGTGTGAACATTGTCTGTCTCTGTAAGTATTGATGCAATAATGTGAGCCCTAACAGAGAGATACTGTCCCATGCATGTGTCACACCCCTACCCCTGTAATAGTTCAAGCTGTTTGAACGGTTTCTCTAATAAACTTCATGAGAAACGTCTTGGAAGTCGAACGACATCCAGTTAGTTCTTAATGTCGTTTCTAGATCACAACTAAAAGTTGTTTGTTTGTGTGCCTCTGTCTGCTCCATGCGTGTGTCTGCACTCTCTCTCTCTCTCTGTGTATGTGTGTGTGTGTGTGTGTGTGTGTATGTTTTAGACCCAGACTGGGCGTCCACCACCTTGGGTGTGTTTGTGTGTCAGAGCTGTGCAGTCCTCCATGGAAGCATCCCTCAGATCAGCAGAGTCAAGCCTGTACTGCTGGAGCCCTGGAGCCCCTCAGAAGTGGAGGTAAGACACATCTGTGTGTGTGTGTGTGTGTGTGTGTGTGTGTGTGTGTTTGGGTTCCTCTTCTCATATAAATAACTACACAGTAGCATCTCCCTCTTCCAGGTAAAAGTGATTTGAATGTGCTTGTAGGACTTACTGATTTCTGGTTCCCTGTGACCCATGTTGGTTCACCGCTGTATTTGTAAGTTGATTTTGAGGAAAGAGTTAGCTGAATGATGTGAGCGTGATGTGACATAGAAGGGGCGTTATAAGCCACTGTGTTTTTAAGGTATTTATGTGGTCAGTTTTTTTGTGAGTTTGTGCATGCATCTGTGCTTGTACGGTAATACAAGTGTGTTGTATTAGGTACTTGCAAACTGGTGCATGGCAGACCTAGCAGTAAAGGCAGTTAGTGAGACTAGTTCTAGGTGAGGCTATTGCAGCCTCTTGGCCATCCTTATCCTGGATGTTGTCTTTCACACTCTGACCAAGCCTGGTCCGGTCTGGTCTGGTCTGTTTTGGTCTGGTCTGGTTTGCTTTGGTCTGGTCTGGTTTGCTTTGGTCTGTTTTGGTCTGGTCTGGTTTGCTTTGGTCTAGTGTGGTCTGGTCTGGCCTGGTATGGTCTGGTTTGCTTTGGTCTAGTGTGGTCTGGTCTGGTCTGGTTTTCTTTGGTCTAGTGTGGTCTGGTCTGGCCTGGTCTGGTCTGGTCTGGTCTGGTCTGGTCTGCTTTGGTCTAGTGTGGTCTGGTCTAGTGTGGTCTGGTCTGGCCTGGTCTGGTCTAGTGTGGTCTGGTCTGCTTTTGGTCTGCTTTGGTCTAGTGTGGTCTGGTTTTGTCTGCTTGGAACACTCTCTGCCTGCTAGAGCCGACTGGCTAGCCATGGAGTGTAAACTAGTCATCATTCTTCCTTCAGCCTGGGGAGAGAGGGGCGAGCCAGCAGCTGGCACAAACAGCCTGATTGATGGTCAGGGTGAAAGAAAGAGCAATCCAGGAGAGCCAAGGTAAAGGACTCAAATGACAGGGGATGCAAAACAGTACAAATATGTGGTTTCTCGTCAGGCAAATCCAACGTAGTATGCTGTCAATAGATCGTAGCAAACGACACATATAGATAGCAAATATCTCAGTGTGGAAGTGAATGGAGATTTGTT
>JAPMUY010010519.1:27500-57500 GCA_026901105.3 Galaxias olidus
TCCCAGCACAGCCTCATTATCACCACGTTGGTACTGTGGTGCATGTCTCTGCTCTGTATAATCACACCGCCGTTACAGTCTCTGGGATTTCAATGAAGGTTTTTGTTTTGGTGCATGTTTGTATTTGAACGCAAAAATACACCACAAAAAAACTGAACCAAAGAGACTACAGAAGTCTGGTTACAAACAGACATTGAACATGACTTTCTTTTAGTTCTTGTTCAGTTCAGTCGGGTCCAGCTTTATGTTGTGGTACCAATGTGTGTGTGTTTTTGCTGTGTGTGGTGGTGCGCCTTCCCCGCAGGCCAAAGAGCCTAAGGCAGTGATGAAGATCCACACTCTGAACGCCAGCTTCCAGCCCTCCAAGATAGGCCACGCCCACGGCCTGCAGATCACCTACCTGAAGGACAACAGCACCAGGAACATCTTTGTGTACCACGAGGATGCCAAGGTCAGCCCTGTCACCGGTCTGTTCTCTCACAGTCTGCGTCTGGACTGATGTGTGTCTGCGGTTCTTAAAGGAAACGACCAGTGGCTGCAGAGCGGAGTTTGTCTCCCCCTGCAGCATATGATGTGTAATTACAGATGTGCTATTGATGTTAGTCAACTGAAAAGAGTACAATTCACACAGAAAAAGAAAAGGTTTTACAAACTATTCTGTGATATATTCTATTTCTGTTTGACTCATAAGCTTCACATCAAGCTTTTACATAAACTTTACATCTCAGTGTCGCTGTTTCATGTGATTGGCAGGAAATGGTGGACTGGTTCAATGCTATTAGAGCTGCCAGATTTCACTACTTACAGGTGGCCTTCCCCGGCGCCCATAATTCTGATGTAAGTCAGTAACACACACACACACACACACACACACACACACACACACACACACACACACACACACACACACACACACCCACATGTCATTGACTCATCTTTCCCTTGTGTCGGTGCTTTCCAAGTTGGTGCCAAAGCTAACACGGAGCTACATTAAGGAAGGCTACATGGAGAAGACGGGTCCAAAGGTGAAGTACATTTCTGTTGACAAAGGCCAGCGGACTGGCAGGCCTGTGGTTACTCAGTGAACCCACTGCTAACCTATCACAGCCAGCCTCTCCAGACGCTTTGTTAAGTGGTGCACTGGTTACACCACACATGTTTATTCTACAGAGCATGTAGTATCTAATGCTAAAAGGGAGATTTACCCATTATTCCCAGTATGCCATACTGTATGCCTGCGTTGGAGTGAAATTGCGCATGCATTTGAAATAGTTCTTAGGCTTACATTGATGTTTCCTCCCCTAGCACACAGAGGGCTTCAAGAAGAGATGGTTCACTCTGGATGACAGACGACTCATGTACTTTAAAGACCCACTGGTACGCTGTCCTTGAAGTCTCGTAATGCTGCCCACGTGTAATTCTTAATCTTTCCAGTAGATGGTGCTGTGTTGCTACATAGCAGTTTTTTTTCTGCCACTCAGTGTCACCCTCTGTCTTCCTCTTTCAGGATGCTTACGCCCGTGGCGAGGTGTTCATTGGAAGCAAAGACAACAGCTACACCGTGCTCCCCGGCCTGCCCCTGTCCACCCAGGGCAATCACTGGCAGTTTGGCATCACCATAGTAACACCTGACAGGAAGTTCCTGTTTGCCTGTGAGACAGAGGAGGCTCAGCTGGAGTGGATGGCTTCTTTTCAGGTTGTGGTCAACAGGCCCATGCTGCCCCAGGAGTTTGCAGGTACTATACAAAATAACATCAAAGGTGATGTACTGTATATGTCATGCCAGTACTGGGGTTTTGCTACTCAATTTTAAAACGTTGAAACGTATGCCCACTTTATCAGTACAACTCCATTCCCTTTGCCTAATGTGGGTTTACCAGTAACTGCAATATTTGTTCTTACTGTCACTTATATATGGCGGTAAACCAAACTGCCAAACTGTCTCCAGCTAACGTAGCGTTACCATTTGTACTATGATTTGCATTGTTGCTATACTTATAACATCAAGTACCTGATGAGCTCTAGGACAAGTTAACCACACTGTGTTCCAGACCGGGACAGAAACTTAAACGGAGTCATTTTGTCTGGTTTATGTTTATTTAGCATCCCTCTGTTATGTTATGACAGCTTTTTTGAAGAAGTTGTTCAGAAATATTACATGTATTTCCTTTGATTAGGTTCTGAGTGTAGTTGGTAGTTGGTACGCTGGTTGAGGGCAGTCCAAAGATATCTATTGTCAGATGCTGTTTTAAAAATGATCACCCAATTGTAATTTCATTGATGATGTTGAAAAACGATGTGCGTCAAAACAAGTTTGAGAGTGATTTAACTTTTTGCTCTTTGCAGTGGAGGCCCGTTTCAAGCACAAGCCGTGAACCTGAGCCTGTCTTGTGGGTCTGTGAGACGGCAGAGAGGCAAAGGAGGGCCAGGACAGGATGGAACTGTTCCTCGTAAATACTGGACATACCGGGACAACACTCGGATTCCCCAACCAGGATACAAAGAGAAAGAAAGGATGACTGAAGCAGAGACTCTAATGACAGCTGTTGTTCCAATCATAGCCACGCTTCTCCTCGCGCTCCCTGACCATCTTGTCTTAGCCTCATCTCTGTGCCATCCTGCCCTGACCTCGTCGGCCTCCATTCCATGTTGTGGATTTCCTGCATGTTAAATTAAATAAACTGTCACGCTAGGAGGAAGGAACTCTTTGAGTGTTCTAGCGCGTTGCACTGTACTTTGTCTGGTTGGCCAGTAGGGGGTGCTGCTGCTGCTCTGTTGGAAAATAACTTGACTTTGTTGACTTTTGTTGACTTTGTTTGCCTGGATTCAGCCTGGCTTGGGCCAGCCAAACTGTACGAAGGTGTTGAACTTATGACCGTAATGTCTCGTAGTTATTGCACATCCAACAAAAATAATTTTAAAGATTAAGTGAGAGCGGATATATGGACATGTGTGAGGACGTATTGTTTAATAGTAGTACGACACATCATTGTATCTATTTAACTTTTTATCGATCACCGTCCTATGCACAATTCAGCTAGAGGTTCACACTTATTCTGATACATGTAGTTTTTTTATTTAAGAGCAGACATGATGTGTTGGAAGTATGTAAGTATGAATGTTTAATGTTTGTAAATGGCTGTATGTGGGCTCTTTGTCTCTAAAGTCAGGCTAATGTTGATGTGATAAAAGCGCCATCCGTCTTGGTATAACATTGTACTTCCAACAGAGGGAGACAGATAAAAGGATTTGGACACTAAAGTCAAGTTGGGCTTTGCAAATGCTGTACACCACAAAGCACAAACTGTATTTCCCTTAGTACCAATGCTGTTAAGCGAATCAGCGCTGCAGAATAATCTACACATATACTACTATATCAGAAGGGTCACCTTTATTGTACTCAACTTGATTTTACACAAAATCCATTGCACATTGAAAAGTAGTGAATCAATAGGAGACTACAATACATAGATCTGTACATCCAATTTGGAGTGGAAGAGGACGATGTAAGTACTGTAAATTACATAAACTGTTTCTATGGTGGTGGATGGTAATAAATGTTCCAAAAGACTGATGGATTTGACTGAAATGGACTTCAAAGTTCAAACTACCAACATGGAACATCAACAGGAGGACGAATGTGTTTACTCAATTATGATCGACTAATGATAACAGGAAATGAGAGATCATTGAACTAATTAATTTAGTAAAACATATATTACATATAAATACAAATACTCCATTGATATATTTAGAAAATACAAAGCAATTCAAAGTGAAGCACACAACCTATGCTTTGAACAACTACATTACCCGCAGCGTAAAATATATTGCAAAGAGAACGCTTTCCATTCGTTGTTATTGTATATCAATCCATTCCAAGGTACTGTACATTATCTTGTAATATAACGCATTGGCTATGTCTTCAAAAAGGTCTTTTCAGGTTACCAGGTTTGTTTCAAAGCGGTTTCAACATTTAAACTAGATTATGACAGAAGGATGAGCTCCTCTGTTAAAACACGCTGGCAGACTGGCAGAAACTATTCAAAAATCAACGCTTTTACACACAATATTAATTAAAATGACGCCTTTTTCAAAATCTGTACATATTCTTCAACCTGCAACAGTTTTCTCATATAAACTATATTCAAACTCTTAAGTGACTTAGGTTTGTCAAGGGGCTGCAGTGGCTCATCTAGGACTGTGCCCAAAGGTGAACGGGGGGTTTAGTGTGAGTTTATCCTGGTTGGATGTCCCTTCCTGGTCAGGACCCATACACAGTATATCCCCTATGTCATCCTCAGAAACCATATAGATATTCTCCGACCCATACCCTAGGCTTCAAAACCTTTTTCTATGGTCTAACATCTGGAGTTGGGCCGGTCTAGAAAACTACAGACTTAAACGTTTTACGACTGAGACTCTGTTGAGAAAGACTGAGGCTGGGCTGATTGAACAGGGCTATTTTGCATGTTACATTTGGCACTACATTACAAACTCCTTCGGTTCGGTTGATTGGTGGGTTGAGGCAATCATTTGAAAAACAGACACGTTAATGCGGAATAATTATATATTTATAATAACCACACTCCCACAATCTTCATGGAAATGCTTGTCAAAGATTATGCTGGTGAGGAGGCTTTTGAAAAAGCCTGTTGTATGACAGACATTAAACACTTATCCACCAATTCGTGTACATTCATACACAGATACATTCTGATGAATGGTGGGGGTATGTTGAAAGGGTGGCTAACGTATTAGAGGCGTGGAGTGACGTCAGAACAGGGAGAAGGAGTCCATTTTGGTTTGGGGTACATTCATAGATGGAGGTGAGTTGGGTTTGTGAGTAGGGCATCTCAGGGTGGACGAAGAGACGACAGAGGGAAGGAAACAGGCACACAGGGTGATCTCTCTATGGTAAACACCGTGAGTTAGGGAGGGAGGGGGGGTGAAACTAGTACCTGGCCGACTCCCTCTCCCTCTGGTTCAGGTCTCTTGTCATGTCGGGGGTGGATGCCACAAAGCAGTGGACCTCATGCACAAACAGGTGGACATGTTTAAGATCAGCATTACACTCCCATCAAACACAGACACACATTGGCTGAGGTGGTGGCGACTGATCTAGGACCTGCAGCAGCCGGCACTTTTCCTCTCCTTGTTGACGTACTCCTGGAGTTTGAACTTGTCGCTGGGCTCCTTCGCTGACCTGTGCTTCAGCTCCCTGAAAGGAGGAGGGAGGAGGAGGAGAAAGAAAGGGAAAGAGAGGTAAAGAAATAACAACACATTCCTGTGAAAATGTCACTGAGATAAGAAAGAAATAGATAAATCAGAGAGACTACTGTTGCAGCATGCACACACATTTTTAGAAATAATAATAATTGTAAATTAACAGCACACTGGCTGTTCATTCACCCCTGTGGACTCACTTAGCTATTGCTGTGAAGGCGAGCTCCACATTGAGACCTGACTTGGCGCTGGTCTCCATGTAGGGCACTCCAAACTCCTGTATTAAATAAACACATGACATTAAGCAGAGCAGAACACACGTGATACAGGAACTGACCGTAACCATGTGCAGTAACCATGTGCAGTAACCATGTGCAGTAACACCACTTTTAACCTAGCACACTACATTACACAAAAGGATACGATTCTGATTACTGTACGTCAAAACATTGTTTAGTTTGCGTAGTGGACAAAATATGAGCTAGTATTGTCATACCAGTCTGGACAGGGGGTATCTCCATTGCCCATAGTAATAATAATAAAAGCTAATGTCTAGTTTTCTCCCTCACTGGTAGAGAGTGCATGTAGTGTAGTGATTTAGTGCCACGCTAATACTCTCAGCACCAGAGAACACTGCCGTGTTTGTATTGGGGGCTGTGTGCGGTATTTGTATTAGGGGCTGTGTAACGCACTGGGGATTTAAACAGTGGCTTTGTCATTCCGTCTGTCTCAGAGCTCAGAGGTTCTGTTCACACCTGTGTGGGAGTTCATCTGAGAGACTATGCATAATGTGTGATGGAGGTAAACAGAGCAGTCTGGGTGTTTGTCTTTAGAAAGCCATTCAAGCTTCCATGAAAGATTAGACACAAGGATATGTGATCCATACTGGAAGAACCATTCCTGCATTCATTCTCCGTGGTCGGGTAACAAATCCCCCAGAGCGTTCATATTGTTATTTAGAGCGTGCTATTGCAGACGATGAATATTCTTCATAACAATAAAAGGCCATAATAATCTGACCCAACACGTCAAATAAAACTGAAGGACGCGTCAGGGAAGTTGGAGAGAACGTTGACTCAGCAGATAATGAAATGTGCTTTTTCCATAATATAAAGTCAGCTCCTCACCTTGGCCAGCCTCTCTGCATCCTCTCTCTTCACCACTCGCTCGTGAGTAGAGTCAGCCTAAGCACAAGAGAAAACACACACACACACACACACACACACACACACACACACACACACACACACACACACACACACACACACACACACGCACACACACACAACCCAAATACATCGAGCAGTACAGTTGCTATTACTTTCAATTCCCATAGTTTTTGTAGTTGTTGTGTGCAGATGAACAGATCCAGTCCACTCTGTTCTCTATGAGTGGGAATAGTTAATGAGGCCAGTGTATCTGGGTTGCCATTCTAATTAGGGGAGGATTCCCCCTAGCCTGGGCATTTAGTCTAGACAAAGCTCTGCGGCAAGCAGACATCTGTCATCTGTGGACAGAGCTCACTCATAGCTATCCCCCATGCTTAGCCAAACAATCCTGCATATGTGTCTGCTCTGTCTGCCAGATGCAAAAGATTAGGGGAGAAAAGGCCCCAGTGGAGGAGAGTGTTGTTGTGCTGGTGCCTCCTCATGTCAGAAACCAGACACGGCCATTTTGGATGACTCCTGGCCTGACTCGGGCCAGCTCCTGTGCCTGTTGTATGGGCCTGTGCCTGTTGTATGGGCCTGTGCCTGTTGTATGGGCCTGTGCCTGTTGTATGGGCCTGTGCCTGTTGTGTGGGCCTGTGCCTGTTGTGTGTGTGGGTCTGTGCCTGTTGTATGGGCCTGTGCCTGTTGTGTGGGCCTGTGCCTGTTGTATGTGTGGGCCTGTGCCTGTTGTATGGGCCTGTGCCTGTTGTGTGGGTCTGTGCCTGTTGTGTGGGTCTGTGCCTGTTGTATGGGCCTGTGCCTGTTGTGTGGGCCTGTGCCTGTTGTGTGGGTCTGTGCCTGTTGTATGGGCCTGTGCCTGTTGTATGGGCCTGTGCCTGTTGTATGGGCCTGTGCCTGTTGTGTGTGTGGGTCTGTGCCTGTTGTGTGTGTGTGGGCCTGTGTCTGTTGTGTGTGTGTCTGTGCCTGTTGTGTTGTGTGGGTCTGTGGTTGTGTGTGTGGACCTGTGGTTGTGTGTGTGGGTCTGTGCCTGTTCTGTTGTGTGGGTCTGTGGTTGTGTGTGTGTGTCTGTGGTTGTGTGTGTGGACCTGTGGTTGTGTGTGTGGGTCTGTGGTTGTGTTGTGTGGGTCTGTGGTTGTGTTGTGTGGGTCTGTGGTTGTGTTGTGTGGGTCTGTGCCTGTTGTGTTGTGTGGGTCTGTGGTTGTGTGTGTGGGTCTGTGGTTGTGTGTGGACCTGTGGTTGTGTTGTGTGGGTCTGTGGTTGTGTGTGTGTGTGTGCCTGTGGTTGTGTTGTGTGGGTCTGTGGTTGTGTGTGTGTGGGCCTGTTTTGTGTGTGGGCCTGTTGTGTTGTGTGTGTGTGGGACTGTGCCTGTTTTGTGTGTGGGCCTGTTGTGTTGTGTGTGTGTGTGTGTGGGACTGTGCCTGTTTTGTGTGTGGGCCTGTTGTGTTGTGTGTGTGTGGGCCTGTTGTGTTGTTTGTGTGGGCCTGTTGTGTTGTGTGTGTGTGGGTCTGTTGTGTTGTGTGTGTGTGGGACTGTGCCTGTTTTGTGTGTGGGCCTGTTGTGTTGTGTGTGTGTGGGTCTGTGGTTGTGTGTGTGTGGGCCTGTTTTGTGTGTGGGCCTGTTGTTTTGTTTGTGGGTTGGGGACTGTGGGTGTTTTGTGTGTGGGTGTGTTGTGTTGTGTGTGTGTGTGGGCCTGTGGTGTTGTGTGTGTGTGTGTGGGCCTGTTGTGTGTGTGGGCCTGTTGTGTGTTTTGGCCTGTTGTGTGTGTGTGTGGGCCTGTTGTGTTGTGTGTGTGTGGGCCTGTGGTTGTTGTGTGTGTGGGCCTGTTGTGTTGTGTGTGTGTGGGCCTGTTGTGTTGTGTGTGTGTGTGGGCCTGTTGTGTTGTGTGTGTGGGCCTGTTGTGTTGTGTGTGTGTGTGGGCCTGTTGTGTTGTGTGTGTGTGGGCCTGTTGTGTTGTGTGTGTGTGGGCCTGTTGTGTTGTGTGTGTGTGGGCCTGTTGTGTTGTGTGTGTGTGTGGGTCTGTTGTGTTGTGTGTGTGTGGGCCTGTTGTGTTGTGTGTGTGTGTGGGTCTGTGGTTGTGTGTGTGTGGGCCTGTTGTGTTTGTGTGTGTGTGTCTGTGGTTGTATGTGTGTGTGTGTGTCTGTTGTGTTGTGTGTGTGTGGGTCTGTTGTGTTGTGTGTGTGTGTTGTGTTGTGTGTGTGTGTCTGTTGTGTTGTGTGTGTGTGGGCCTGTTGTGTTGTGTGTGTGTGTGTGGGCCTTGTGTTGTGTGTGTGTGTGTTGTTGTGTTGTGTGTGTGTGGGCCTGTGGTTGTGTGTGTGTGTGGGTCTGTTGTGTGTGTGTGTGTGGGTCTGTTGTGTTGTGTGTGTGTGGGTCTGTTGTGTTGTGTGTGTGGGCCTGTTGTGTTGTGTGTGTGTGTCTGTTGTGTTGTGTGTGTGTGGGCCTGTTGTGTTGTGTGTGTGTGGGTCTGTTGTGTTGTGTGTGTGTGTCTGTTGCGTTGTGTGTGTGTGGGCCTGTTGTGTTGTGTGTGTGTGGGTCTGTTGTGTTGTGTGTGTGGGCCTGTGGTTGTGTGTGTGTGTGGGTCTGTTGTGTGTGTGTGTGTGGGTCTGTTGTGTTGTGTGTGTGTGGGCCTGTTGTGTTGTGTGTGTGTGTGTGTCTGTGGTTGTGTGTGTGTGGGCCTGTTGTGTTGTGTGTGTGTGTGGGTCTGTGGTTGTATGTGTGTGTGTGTGTCTGTTGTGTTGTGTGTGTGTGGGTCTGTTGTGTTGTGTGTGTGGGCCTGTGGTTGTGTGTGTGTGTGGGTCTGTTGTGTGTGTGTGTGTGGGTCTGTTGTGTTGTGTGTGTGTGGGTGTGTTGTGTTGTGTGTGTGGGCCTGTGGGTGTGTGTGGGACTGTTGTGTTGTGTGTGTGTGGGCCTGTGGTTGTGTGTGTGTGTGGGCCTGTTGTGTTGTGTGTATGTGGGCCTGTGGTGGTGTGTGTGTGTGGGCCTGTGGGTGGGTGTGTGTGTGTGGGCCTGTGGGTGTGTGTGTGTGGGCCTGTGGGTGTGTGTGTGTGGGCCTGTGGGTGTGTGTGTGTGTGTGGGTGTGTGGGCCTGTGGGTGTGTGTGTGTGGGTCTGTTGTGTTGTGTGTGTGTGGGACTGTTGTGTTGTGTGTGTGGTGTGTGTGTGTGTGTGTGTGTGTGTGTGGTGTGTTTTGTGTGTGTGGGTGTGTGTGTGTGTGTGGGCGTGTGGGTGTGTGTGTGTGGGCCTGTGGGTGTGTGTGTGTGTGTGGGCCTGTGTGTGTGTGTGTGTGGGCCTGTTGTGTTGTGTGTGTGTGTGTGTGTTGTGTGTGTGTGGGCCTGTGGTGTGTGTGTGTGTGTGTGTGTGTGTGTGTGCCTGTGGGTGTGTGTGTGTGTGTGTGTGTGTCTGTGTGTGTGTGTGTGTGTGTGTGTGTGTGGGTGTGTGTGTGGGCCTGTGGGTGTGTGTGTGTGGGCTTGTTGTGTGTGGGTGTGTGTGTGGGCCTGTGGGTGTGTGTGTGTGTGACTCTGGCCTCCTATCTCACCTTGTTCCCCAGCAGCATCAACACCACGTCCTGCTGGGCGTACTCATGGATCTCCGTCAGCCAGGCCTGCAGGCGGAGGACACAGGGACATCAGTCAGTGCAGCCACACAGAGCAGGAGGACAGAGGGACATCAGTCAGTGCAGCCACACAGAGCAGGAGGACAGAGGGACATCAGTCAGTGCAGCCACACAGAGCAGGAGGACAGAGGGACATCAGTGCAGCCACACAGAGCAGGAGGAGGACAGAGGGACATCAGTCAGTGCAGCCACACAGAGCAGGAGGACAGAGGGACATCAGTCAGTGCAGCCACACAGAGCAGGAGGACAGAGGGACATCAGTCAGTGCAGCCACACAGAGCAGGAGGACAGAGGGACATCAGTCAGTGCAGCCACACAGAGCAGGAGGACAGAGGGACATCAGTCAGTGCAGCCACACAGAGCAGGAGGACAGGGGACAGAGGGACATCAGTCAGTGCAGCCACACAGAGCAGGAGGAGAGAGGGACATCAGTCAGCGCAGCCACACAGAGCAGGAGGACAGAGGGACATCAGTCGGTGCAGCCACACAGAGCAGGAGGACAGGGGGACACAGGGACATCAGTCAGTGCAGCCACACAGAGCAGGCGGAGGACAGAGGGACATCAGTCAGCGCAGCCACACAGAGCAGGAGGACAGAGGGACATCAGTCAGCGCAGCCACACAGAGCAGGAGGACGGAGGGACATCAGTCAGCGCAGCCACACAGAGCAGGAGGACAGAGGGACATCAGTCAGTGCAGCCACACAGAGCAGGAGGACAGGGGGACACAGGGACATCAGTCAGTGCAGCCACACAGAGCAGGAGGACAGGGTAGAGGACATCAGTCAGTGCAGCCACACAGAGCAGGAGGACAGGGGGACAGAGGGACATCAGTCAGTGCAGCCACACAGAGCAGGAGGACAGGGGACAGAGGGACATCAGTCAGTGCAGCCACACAGAGCAGGAGGACAGGGGAGGGGACATCAGTCAGTGCAGCCACACAGAGCAGGAGGACAGGGGACAGAGGGACATCAGTCAGTGCAGCCACACAGAGCAGGAGGACAGGGTAGAGGACATCAGTCAGTGCAGCCACACAGAGCAGGAGGACAGGGGGACAGAGGGACATCAGTCAGTGCAGCCACACAGAGCAGGAGGACAGGGGGACAGAGGGACATCAGTCAGTGCAGCCACACAGAGCAGGAGGACAGGGGACAGAGGGACATCAGTCAGTGCAGCCACACAGAGCAGGAGGACAGACAGGACATCAGTCAGTGCAGCCACACAGAGCAGGAGGACAGAGGGACATCAGTGCAGCCACACAGAGCAGGGGGACAGGGGACAGAGGGACATCAGTCAGCGCAGCCACACAGAGCAGGGGGACAGGGGAGGGGACATCAGTCAGTGCAGCCACACAGAGCAGGAGGACAGGGGAGCGGACAACAGACAGAGCACCCACACATAGCAGCCGGACAGCCGACAGAGGGACATCAGACAGAGCAGCCACACAGAGCAGGAGGACAGAGGGACATCAGTCAGCGCAGCCACACAGAGCAGGAGGACGGAGGGACATCAGTCAGCGCAGCCACACAGAGCAGGAGGACAGGGGAGGGACATCAGTCAGTGCAGCCACACAGAGCAGGAGGACAGGGGGACACAGGGACATCAGTCAGTGCAGCCACACAGAGCAGGAGGACAGGGTAGAGGACATCAGTCAGTGCAGCCACACAGAGCAGGAGGACAGGGGACAGAGGGACATCAGTCAGTGCAGCCACACAGAGCAGGAGGACAGGGGACAGAGGGACATCAGTCAGTGCAGCCACACAGAGCAGGAGGACAGCGGAGGGGACATCAGTCAGTGCAGCCACACAGAGCAGGGGGACAGGGGACAGAGGGACATCAGTCAGTGCAGCCACACAGAGCAGGAGGACAGGGTAGAGGACATCAGTCAGTGCAGCCACACAGAGCAGGAGGACAGGGGGACAGAGGGACATCAGTCAGTGCAGCCACACAGAGCAGGAGGACAGGGGGACAGAGGGACATCAGTCAGTGCAGCCACACAGAGCAGGAGGACAGGGGACAGAGGGACATCAGTCAGTGCAGCCACACAGAGCAGGAGGACAGACAGGACATCAGTCAGTGCAGCCACACAGAGCAGGAGTACAGGGAAGAGGACATCAGTCTGGGCTGCCACACAGATCAGGTGGACTGGGGACAGAGGGACATCAGTCAGTGCAGCCACACAGAGCAAGAGGACAGGGTAGAGGACATCAGTCAGTGCAGCCACACAGAGCAGGAGGACAAGGGGACAGACAGGACATCAGGGAGCCATAATGGCAGGGCAGAGTTAGGACTCTGGAACAGGACACACAGGCTGTAATCTGATTGAATGAAATTTAGGAGCCGGACGCTGGAAGACGGGGACAGGCAGAATATTAAAACGACGACGAAAGAGTGAAGCGACAGCCATACACTGAACTGAGGGGATGGAATGGGTTAAGACACAGACAACGAGGTAGAGGTAGAAACGAGAGCAAAGAAACACAGAGGCCCTGACGTCTAGAGATGGCAGGGAGTAAGAGAGAGAGAGAAAGAGAGAGAGAGAGAGGGAGAGAGAGAGAGAGAGAGAGAGAGAGAGACAGAGAGAGGTTGAGAGACAGAGAGAGACAGAGAGAGAGGTTGAGAGAGAGAGAGAGAGAGAGAGAGAGAGAGATTGACCTTTAACCAGTCCTTTATTAGCACATTAGCATTTCACAGCACTTCAATAAGTCATAAATAAAATAAATACAGGACATTCACCAAAAGCCATACCAATCCTCACACACACATCTTGCATCTCCAAGTCCCCAAATATCCACAAACTCCTCCAGATCTGAAATCATTTTAAAGTATGCAAATTCAGTCTTCAATCTACCGGCCACCAGCCCCCTGAACATGAGCTCCAAATCTACTGGACCTACTTGCTCCATTTTGTTCCTCCTAGTGAGCCAGATAGTCATTTTTGCCTGCTCTATTAAAAAATGTACCAGGCATATTATTTTACGCTGCGCTGCACTGTATGAGATAGAGAGAGAGAGAGAGAAAGAGAGAGAGAGAGAGAGAGAGAGAGAGAGAGAGAGAGAGAGAGAGAGAGAGAGAGAGATATATAGAGAGAGAGAGAGAGAGAGAGAGAGAGAGAGAGAGAGAGAGAGAGAGAGAGAGAGAGAGAGAGAGAGAGAGAAAGAGACAAAGAGAGATAGAGATTAAGAGACAGAGATGACTCTGTGTGGGGCATTCAGCAGGACAGAAAGAGAAAGAAAGCAAACACGGAGTGGGCTTTGGCCGGCTGAATGAGTGGAACCCGCGGACTAGGCATGGGGGAAATCATAAAGCTTTAGGACACTCCAAGGCAGACCCCTGGTAATCCTACATAATCACAACCTGGCAACCCGCCCGCGGCCTCTTCATCCCAACAATAACATCCACTCTGCTGACCAGAGCCTCCTCCAATAACAACCACTCTGCTGACCAGAGCCTCCTCCAATAACAACCACTCTGCTGACCAGAGCCTCCTCCAATAACATCCATCCATCTGTGGTTATTAGGTCTGGAATCGACAGGAGTGGCGGCCCCATCCCCTCTCTGCAGTCTGGGATGGTTGTAACCTCCACAATGTTAAATTGTGCCTGCTGTGAAATACTCCACATTGGATTTCTGACTAGCGATCAATGCTCTGACTCCACTTTTGGCTCTGGAGATGTTTTGCTTGTCAGTGTTTCCCAGTAATCACCTCTATTGATGACCCGGCCGTAATACTGCTGGCACTGCTGTCTCTCTCTCTCTGTGCAAGTGATATAATTGTTTGTGTGTGTGTTTGTGTGTGCACACGATCGTGTGAGAAGACACCAAATCCGTTTTTTCTTTCTGTTTAAACTCCAACTACCCTACCCATCAAACCACTGAACCAGCACCCTCCCATCACTAAACACACCCCTCCTCTGGATCCCTCTCTCCACAGCGGTACACCTCCCCACCCATCCATAGCTTCATCTGCATTCACTGCACCTCTGGCCTCTGAAGTCCCATGCTCCCCCTGGTCCAGCCAGCCGGTCAGAGACCCACATCAAACGGAATGATGCGGACGCCCACAGTACACCCAGCTCATTAGCTTTGCATGACCAGATACACACACACACACACACACACACACACACACACACACACACACACGCATGTATGCACGCACACACACGCACATGCACACGCACGCACGCACGCACGCACGCACGCACGCACGTACACACACACACACCATACGCACCCACACTTTGACCATCAACAATCCAGCTTTGAGTGTAATCTCAACACATACAGATGTAAAATGAGAACCAGCTTGCTATACCTTCACTTTTTATTTTTATTTTTATTAAAGGCAAAGTCATCAGGGTGAAAGTACTAATTAAAGAGCATATTATCCAGATCATTTCTGAAAATGAAACTTCCAACTGAAAATATGGTCGATCCAAAGCAAGCCTACTCTCCTTCAAACACCACAAGTACTAGATTTGTGTTCGTTTCCATTTTCAATATGTTGGAAAATAAAGTGTAGCCCAAAGGGGAGTTTCTCTCTCCCTGACAGAATGTCATCAGTACACCATGTCTGCATTGGTAATGACTTGCATTGTGTGCGGTGACACTTTGGACTAGATGATTGTGAAGCCAGCAACTGCTTGGCATGCGAGACAGCCTGTCTCCCATGCACTCTCACACACCTCTCCGCCTGCTTTTCTCTAGGAAGCACACAGGACAACCTTTTCTTCAGGCAGCACACAGGACAGCCTTTTCTTCAGGCAGCACACAGGACAGCCTTTTCTTCAGGCAGCACACAGGACAGCCTTTTCTTCAGGCAGCACACAGGACAGCCTTTTCCTCAGGCAGCACACAGGACAGCCTTTTCTTCAGGAAGCACACAGGACAACCTTTTCTTCAGGCAGCACACAGGACAGCCTTTTCCTCAGGCAGCACACAGGACAACCTTTTCTTCAGGCAGCACACAGGACAGCCTTTTCCTCAGGCAGCACACAGGACAGCCTTTTCTTCAGGCAGCACACAGGACAGCCTTTTCTTCAGGCTGCACACAGGACAGCTTTTTCCTCAGGCAGCACACAGGACAGCCTTTTCTTCAGGCAGCACACAGGACAGCCTTTTCTTCAGGCAGCACACAGGACAACCTTTTCCTCAGGCAGCACACAGGACAGCCTTTTCTTCAGGCAGCACACAGGTCAGCCTTTTCTTCAGGCAGCACACAGGACAGCCTTTTCTTCAGGCAGCACACAGGACAGCCTTTTCTTCAGGCAGCACACAGGACAGCTTTTTCCTCAGGCAGCACACAGGACAGCCTTTTCTTCAGGCAGCACACAGGACAGCCTGCTAGGACATTGGCCCGCAGGCAAAGCTCCCGCGGTAAAGTTTGACGGCCATTGTAAAAAGGCTTTCTGTTTGTCTTGGCACTGAACAGTGCTCCTGGGCCCATTAGCACGTCCATCAAAGAGCCCTCTACGCCCTCGCCTGTGTTGCTCACTGCCTTAGATGATTGAGTCGCTTTTCACTGCTCCTTCTTTCTTCTTCTGGGACTGCCAGTGGAGAGTGCATTGCGTTTTGTTTTGGGGGACTGCCAGTGGAGAGTGCGTGGCGTTTTGTTTTGGGGGACTGCCAGTGGAGAGTGCGTGGCGTTTTGTTTTGGGGGACTGCCAGTGGAGAGTGCGTGGCGTTTTGTTTTGGGGGACTGCCAGTGGAGAGTGCGTGGCGTTTTGTTTTGGGGGACTGCCAGTGGAGAGTGCGTGGCGTTTTGTTTTGGGGGACTGCCAGTGGAGAGTGCATGGCGTTTTGTTTTGGGGGACTGCCAGTGGAGAGTGCGTGGCGTTTTGTTTTGGGGGACTGCCAGTGGAGAGTGCATGGCGTTTTGTTTTGGGGCACTGCCAGTGCGTGTACTTTATTACCCTCCACAAACATGTGTTTTGCCTCTGGTGAAAATAGCCTGTGTGTGTGTGGCCTCAGCCTGCTCGCTGAGCAGCTAGACTGCTTGGAGGTGCTCACTGAAACACACAAATGAGTCTCCAGTGGAGGAAGCCTTCCCTGGTCCACAGTGTGGTGGACAGCAGAACCACGGAGCCAGAGAGCGGAGATACACACACACACACACACACTCGCTCTGGTGTTCCCCTGAGCAGCAGCGCTTTAACAGGTCATTAGCCCTGAGAGCAGCTCACTGGCTCAGCGGGGCAAAGGTGTGTGTTATTTAGTATCTCATATCAGGATCCCCAGCCTCCTGGGTGGGCAGAATTAAACTAACATCACCCCTCACCAGACCCATAGTAAAATGGATGCTGATAGGCTCATTTATTTTCACATACATTATGCCATCCAACTTCTAAAGAGCAATGCCCTTTTGTATGGTCATATGCATAGAGATACGAGTGTTCTATCTCCATGGTTATATGTTTGAAAAGGTAATGGTTGTACTTTTACAACAGGAACATTAAACAAATCAAACCGGACCTTGGACCAGCCCTGCTACACTGCCGCACCTGTCTTTGCTTGATGTGCTTTAGAAGAGCATGCATTGACATTACTTTGAGTAAGTATTGATCCACCTCCCTTCATTGAACAGGGCTCAACTAAAAGGGCTGCTCAGACTCAATCACCAAATTAATTTGACTATCGTTCTGCAAAACTACTTCTGTTCCCATGGTCACATGTTACAATACTCAGGAAGGCTACAGGAGGACATTGGCCAGGAGCAGGCCAGCTGAGCCAAAAAGGGTTATTCTTATGACCCAACATGGCAACCCTGAGCATGATGACATCCACAACCCAACATTCATTTGAGCACACTACATTCATCCAAATCCCAAGGTCTCAAACCAACACAGATAAACTTATTTCATGGGAGTAAATGAGACCTCCTAAAAGTAGTGACATCTAGAGACATAAATATACTGAATATTCACAGAAAGTAAAAGCTGCCTTTTGAGACAGCAGGATGGGTGTGTGTGTGTGTTTGTGTGTGTCTGTGTGAGAGAGAAAGAGAGAGAGAGACAGAGAGAGAGAGAGAGAGAGAGAGAGAAAGAGAGTGAGAGAGAGAGAGAGAGAGAGAGAGAGAGAGAGAGAGAGTGAGAGAGAGAGAGAGAGAGAGCGAGAGAGAGAGAGAGAGAGAGAGAGAGAGAGAGAGAGAGAGAGAGAGAGAGAGAGAGAGAGAGAGAGAGAGAGAGAGAGAGAGGGAAACGGAGGCTGTGGTAGTTGAGTGAGCAGATGTTTGAATTAACCTTTCCTCTCTCAGTCCTACAGAGCGTCTCCAGTGGCAGGGCTGGGGACGTATGATTAACAGACCAACACAGGGGGCCCAGGCGACAACACAGCTCTATGAATGCTAAACAAAACACAGTCCTCCGGATTCACTGCCAGCCATAGCACCATATGTGGATTCAATATGGAAGTGGTCTGATCTTATACCGGGTCCTCAAGGACAACTGCAAAGAACAAAGTACAAGACAAAACAAACGGTCTGAATCCATTTATCAAGGCTGCTTTAACGTGGACACGTCCGTTCTGTTCAGTTACTAAGTGTGCTATAAGCCAGTGGACAACATGGGGAAACTATTCTTCTCCCCCTGAGTAAATAGTTGAATGATGTGAATCAAAATCCTGCTCCACTATGAACACTGATAGGAATTGACCATCGGCCACTTTAGAGGGAATACTGATTTTCTCTGCATGATGAAATGCATATTTGAGTGGAACTTCAAAAGGGAATTATGTGAAATATTGTAAGTACAGACTCAATAAGGGCTGAAGTCAGTTTAGACAACCAAGCTAGAAATCTTGGTGTCATCATTGATTGTCATCATCTAAATGTCAACAGTCACATTTACTCTGTAATGCAATCAGCATACTATCACCTTAAAAACATAGCAAGACTCAGAGGGCTGATGTTACAACAAGACTTAGAAAAACATATGCATGCATTTATTACAAAAAAGAACATTCAAAAAGTAGTCTCAGATCTTCCTAAAAAATCAGTTAGACGATTGCAGCTAACTTTAACAAAGACGAAAATCACATTACACACATTCTCAGATCACTACTCTGGCTCCCCAAGTCACTAAATAATTTGGGACCAAAATATATTACTAACACGCAAATATAATATGAACCTTCTAGACACTCCAGGGAATCTGAAACAGGTCTCTTATCTGTTCCCAGAGTGAAAACAAAAAAAGACAAAGCTATTTAGCTACTCTCTACTAACAGACAATCTGAGACTCGCAAGCCTGACTACTTTTAAATCCATATTAAAAACAATTACGTTCTCGATTGCTTTTTGTTGAATTGTTGTGTTGTATCGTTTTTTTTTCAAATTGTATTTCCCTAATTATTATTGTTTTCATTTTATTTTTATTTTATTTCTCTCTAAACATGTTTGTCTTATGTAAATCACATTGAATTACCTATGTGTGCTACAAAAAGTGCTGTACAGATACATTTGACTTGACTTGACTCGCTGCTCATTCTTTGTCCACATATCCAAGCCTTTAGAATCTCATGATGCACCTGGCCCATTGATGCTATATGGGAAGGAAGTGATGTGATAATGGGGTTCCTATTACCCAGAGGGGAGGTGGTGTATGGTTATCACAGCCCCCTGGACAATTAGAACAGCAGGACTCAGAATGAATAGAAAGGTCCAAGGAAGTGTAATGACATACCACTGACCAGCGATTAAGGATCAGGGTTTGGAAGATCTTGTTGAGTTTAATCATTGGACTTTGGCCCAAAAAGACAGGAAGCCAAAATCCAATGGCAGTTTGGCAGAAGAGGCAATCTATTTTTGGTGTCCTTTGCCTTATGCATGCAGCTGGGATTTGAATTGTAATAAACCCATTCAACTCCTGACACTTAACTACAAAATTCTGTTAATTTATCATGAAGTGTTCCAAGAGCTACCCTGGATCATCATGTTCGCCTATCATGAAAACTTCTCAAAGTAAACAATTGGGAAACTACATTTTGGAAGATACAGTTAACATGAAACGGATTGAAAATAATAACTAACGTTTTGTTATTTAGAATCATAGAGGACATGAGAATTCTCACTTATTCCTGCATAATAGATCATGTCAGCATTGTGGAGGAGCATGATTTCCAAACAGCGAGCGGTAGAGTGAGAAAGGGCTCCAGATGGAGTGTGAGAGAGAGAGAGCGGTCTGGCACAGCCAAACCCGCTGCAGAGCCTCATCAGAAAGACGGATGGTCTGGCTGTAGAGGAGCCCCAGAGAACCCTGGTCAGGACCCAGAGAACTGAGGCAGCCAGGGAGACACAGGCACGCCATGCTGTAGAGGAGCTCCAGTGAACCCTGATCAGAACCCAGAGCACTGAGGCAGCCAGGGAGACACAGGCATGGAGAGGGAGATTGCTGGGGAATCAACTGGAACAGAGCTGTTCACCTTAACCACCGAGCTGTGAAAGAGTTTTTTTTAAAATACACAGGATACAATGTTATGTGATAATATCCATTATGCCATACTCCAAGATGAGCACTCCAAAAACCAATATTTAGAATGGATTTAGGTTGAGAGCGGATATGTCATTGGGGTTTTCAAGTGGGCACCCTCCATCCCGTATGTTTCGTTATATTGAGCCCACGACACCTCCAGAAGGCTTAACGGTGAGAAATGACGTCTCAAAGCCACCCCCTTCTATATCCGCTCTTGGCACGGCCAGAAAATAAAAAAGAAGAAATACCCAACACACTCCTCCAACTGCAGGCTTGAAACATGGAACGCTCATACAGTCGAAAGATGAATCTTAATATGTAAACCTATTTTCATGACTAATATACTGTAGATACCCAATACCTACTTCCACCTGCTGGCATGAAACATGAAACGCTCAGACAGTTGAGATTTTACTCTTACAACGTAACCCTAACTTCATGATTGATGGAAATACCTTCTACAAACAGCCCGTACACACAAGAGAGCACGAGGGGGGGGACAGGAAAGGACAAAGACGTGGAGATAAAATTGGGATCCTGAAGTGAAAAGAAAGACCCTTAACGAGAGGGAAGACGAGAGAGAGACTTCTGAGTTTGGCGTGCGCGTCAGACGTACGTGAGGAAACTATCAATGCCACCTTCGTTTTCTTTCTCTTTATCTTCAAGGAGCTCTTGATGTCACCCCATTTCAAACAGAAAGTGTAAACAGTATTTTAAGAAACCACAGGCTAAGAACAAACAATATAAGACTAGCCCATGATATCATTACCAGCAAATGTGACAGCAAACTAATTTAGAAAGTGAAATCAAGTTATTCAGTGTTCATCATATTCTGAATTGTTATTCTTTGAACTAACAGCAGCTGGAAAAGGAGAAGAAAGACTTTTTCCCAGAAAAGACTGCAGTCAGAGACCAACAATTTCAAGAAACAATATCACTAGACCAAGAAGATTCTTCAAAGTCAGGCTGGGGGTAAACAATGCCAAGGAGAGACATCTGTCTGAGTCCAACACTGATCACCTACAGAGGTCAAAGAGGATACTCAGATGTCAGTCTGAGTCCAACACTGATCACCTACAGAGGTCCAAGAGGATTCTCAGATGGAGGTAGAGACCAGTCAGACTCAGGGGTTCATTGAAACTAAGGGAAAGACCACAGACGATGCAGCAGTGCAATCCAACACTCCAAATGTTCATACAAACTTCCAATTCACTTGTGAAATAAACATTGTTCTTTGTCATGTTTTTTCCTTCACTTTGAAATAAAATGTTGAGTCTGGAACGGTAGCCTGTTCAAATGGCTTTGAGGAACTGCCTCATTTAAAATGTAAGACATGCTTTAGACTGGCTGTAATAACATGTATCTAAACATTAAACATTATCTAGCTCTGAAACAGTACCACCATGCAACAGTGATCTAGTGATTATGTTATACTTGCTGACTTTATAAACTGAAAACATTGGGATGGAAATAATTGAAAACCTTTGCAAAAAATGTAACTTGAAATGTCAGGACACCGAAGGAAAATATGCAAATTTCACTCAGAACAGTGTCTATTCCCCTTTGTGGTAATTCAACAAATTCAATTCATACTCTATGGAAACTTAGGAAACAAGCCATGCTTCAGAGCTGATTGGACACATAGCACTTACGTCTGGGTCCCTACATTGTCTGAGGAGTTAAGTGAGACACTAATGCTCCTGCTAGGCTTTGATCAGTGGTAAGGGCCAGAGCACACTGAGACAGCATGGAGGGAGAAGATGGTCGAGGAAGACTGTTGGACGACAATCTGAAACCCATAGAGGGATGAAGACACCGAGAGGGAGGGACAGGCGATTATGATTGTGGAGAGGAAATCATTATTCGACCAATAGAACGAAGGCCGAGTGTGAAGGACGTGAGGGCTCTGTAGAGAGCACTTTGTTTGTTTCTGTTCTCTATATATTCATTCATTAGACTGACAGCCCTTTGTTTGTTTCTGTTCTCTATATATTCATTCATTAGACTGACAGCCCTTTGTTTGTTTCTGTTCTCTATATATTCATTCATTAGACTGACAGCAGAGTGTCATTCATGTTCAGTACCTATAGACCCATAGCAACCATGCCTATCCAGAGTTCCAGCATGTTCACTACCTATAGGCCCATAGCAACCATGCCTATCCAGAAAACCAGCATGTTCACTGCCTAGGCCCACAGCAACCATGCCTATCCAGCATGTTCACTACCTATAGGCCCATAGCAACCATGCCTATCCAGTGTGGCTGCATGTTCACTACCTATAGGCCCATAGCAACCATGCCTATCCAGCATGTTCACTACCTATAGGCCCATAGCAACCATGCCTATCCAGAAAACCAGCATGTTCACTGCCTAGGCCCACAGCAACCATGCCTATCCAGCATGTTCACTACCTATAGGCCCTTAGCAACCATGCCTATCCAGCATGTTCACTACCTCTAGGCCCATAGCAACCATGCCTATCCAGTGTGCCAGCATGTTCACTACCTATAGGCCCATAGCAACCATGCCTATCCAGTGTGGCTGCATGTTCACTACCTAGGCCCAGAGCAACCATGCCTATCCAGCATGTTCACTACCTATAGGCCCATAGCAACCATGCCTATCCAGTGTGCCAGCATGCTCACTACCTATGGGCCCATAGCAACCATGCCTATCCGGAGTACCAGCATGTTCACTACCTATAGGCCCATAGCAACCATGTCTATCCAGAGTTCCAGCATGTTCACTACCTATAGGCCCATAGCAACCATGCCTATCCAGAGTACCAGCATGTTCACTACCTAAAGGCCCATAGCAACCATGCCTATCCAGTGTGACTGCACGTTCACTACCTATAGGCCCATAGCAACCATGCCTATCCAGTGTGCCAGCATGTTCACTACCTATAGGCCCATAGCAACCATGCCTATCCAGTGTGGCTGCATGTTCACTACCTAGGCCCACAGCAACCATGCCTATCCAGCATGTTCACTACCTAGGCCCATAGCAACCATGCCTATCCAGCATGTTCACTACCTATAGGCCCATAGCAACCATGCCTATCCAGAGTAACAGCATGTTCACTACCTAAAGGCCAATAGCAACCATGCCTATCCAGAGTGCCAGCATGTGTGGGCTTTAACATATGGCATGTAATACTGACTTAATATGTAAGATTAGTAAGACTGAACAGGTCATTGCTAATTTTAGACAAAATAGGGTAACTATTAATTCTATTGTAATTACAGAAGTAGAATTTAAAAGACTTTAGTCATAAAAATATATTGGTGTTGAGTCTGACAAAAAACTTGATTGGAATAATAATAATAATAGTAATTCATTTTATTTAGTTTTTAATGCTTTTCTAGATACTCAAAGCGCTTTACACACATTGGTCGCCAATTAATAACACAGAAAGAACTACGAATGGACCGACAGCACTCAAACACAACATTCAGTCTGAGTGATACCACGGCAGCCAATTTGCGCCAGACTTGCTCACCCAACATATTACGACAGACTCACACAGATATGACAGACAGACCGACTCCAGTTGAACTGGCAGTGACTGGTCAGGGCACTGGTAGGAGGATTCGGCATGTTTTTTTTTGATGGTGGGAGGAAACCGGAGTACCCGGAGGAAACCCACAAAAACAGGGGGAGAACTCCACACGGAAAGGAATACAAACTCAAGTAATATTTTTCCAGGTACTGCTGTACTTCCCAAGTAAGCGCTGCACTCAATCAAAAATGACAATAAAATAAAACCTTACAAAATTAGACTACATGTTTAAATGAAATAAATTCATGATTTTATTTATTAATAAACCACAAGAAATACAACAGTTTAAATGTGTTTGAAACACTGCTGTTTCTGCTGGTGTAGGCTTTGATGGGTGGTTTACGGTACATAAACAGACAAGCACGGGGCTACTGACCCTGAAGGTTGTGTTCTGCAGAAGGTTGGGTTCTGTGACAGGGAAGAGCAGTGTGGACACAGCACCTCAGCCACAGTGAGTGACAGGGAGCCACCCCAGGCTTTAAACAGATGCAGAGACAACAGGAGGAATTCACTGCTCCTCTGAAATACGGACCACGCCCTGTCTGCATCTGCACACGTACATGTGTATTACTATGTATTGCGTGCCCATTGAAAAACATAGAAATCTTACATTCACACCCATCTTACATTCAACTGCAAATTTATAAACGTAAAAAAGGGTTAAGCACTCATTGCAAACTAACACCTTTTAACATAACCACCTCTCAGCAACCTTGGACAGAAATAAAAACTAAACTATACCACAACTGAAAACAAATCCTCCATATGGAGGTTGAATGGCAAGGGACAGGCAGAGAGGAAAGGCTCTATTCACAGTTTTACAAGTGAAGCCTGAATTGTGTAGCATACAGTATAGACGTATGTGAAATGAATCTGCTGGATTGCTGTGTCAAAAAAAGTCATAGACTGAATATTTGTGTTTCTGTGTGTGTGTGCTTTGAAGAAAGACAGACTGTGAACTTACAAAGGAGGTGACATGTGTTTGGAACACGTACTGTAGAATAATTATAATAATGTTCCTTGCCTGCATGAGCCTATGGTTGACTGTATATGTATTGCTGTGCTGCCTGGGACGCATCTGAGTCACTGCCTGCATGAGCCTATGGTTGACTGTATATGTATTGCTGTGTTGCCTTGGACTCATCTGAGTCACTTACTGCATTAGCCTATGGTTGACTGTATATGTATTGCTGTGTTGCCTTGGACTCATCTGAGTCACTTATTGCATGAGCCTATGGTTGACTGTATAAGTATTGCTGTGTTGCCTGGGACTCATCTGAGTCACTTCCTGTGAGCCTCAACAATGAATGAAGAACACCTGAGTGTGCTGCTGAGGGGAAGAGGACCTGTCAAAAAGACACATCCTCACTACTTCACTGATTAAAGCTTCATATTCATTCTCCTGACACGACACTCCATAGTTTTACAATCAGATGCACATGCCCTGACCCTGAGGATAATATCGGCCTTGGGGTACACACACACACACACACACGCACGCACGCACGCACGCACGCACGCACGCACGCACGCACGCACACACACACACACACACACCCTGATCCCCATCCTCAGCCTTAAATGGTTAAGGCCCTGGCAGCTTGTCTGTTTCCTCAGGCGAATGCAGAGAAAGTGCTGATGACACAGATCGGCACATATAATGTGATAAAAACTAAACAGTTATTTCTTGCAGCCGGAGGCAACACTCCCCTAGGTCTTCAGCTCTCTAACCGACTGTTTTACATATTCATGGAATTCAAGATGGCTTTTCTTGAACCACCCTGTCATGGCTTTAGATAAAAAAGAGAATAGATTTTCTTAATTGCTAAGAAAGAGATACAAACGAAATAAAAATACAAAGCAGTAATGTTTGCTTCTCAAATGGAGGGCAAGGTCTGTTGACCAGCTTAGAGACAGATCTTGGGAGGGTCCTCAAACCGAGGAACGTTTTGCCACAGGAGTAAAAACAAGTAAATATAGCAACAATTAAAAAGCAAAGAAGAGAGCAGTTTAACCGCAAGCTTTCCTCTCTGGCTCCCAGCTCATCGACTGAATGTCCACAGGGCAAGGTGCATCCTGAAGTGGCTTATCACCAGATCAAGGTGGAGCTGAATGTTTACAGGGCAAGGTGCATCCTGAAGTGGCTTATCACCAGATCAAGGTGGAGCTGAATGTCCACAGGGCAAGGTGCATCCTGAAGTGGCTTATCACCAGATCAAGGTGGAGCTGAATGTCCACAGGGCAAGGTGCATCCTGAAGTGGCTTATCACCAGATCAAGGTGGAGCTGAATGTCCACAGGGCAAGGTGCATCCTGAAGTGGACTATCACCAGATCAAGGTGGAGCTGAAAGGGGACATAAGAGGAAAGAGAGAGGAAGGGGGAATAATAGTACTTTAAATAGGAGAATACCTTTTTTTTACAGGTTGAGTTTGTTTATCCATAACACTGATATATAATTTTTTTTAACTCAAATACTCAAATAAACATTGTTTGACCTTATTGGTGACTTCACGTGTCAGAATCATTCCATCAAAGTTTAAAACAAGCGAACACATCAGTGTCCGTGTTCCATTAGGCCTGGCCTGGCTTCACGGAGGCACTTCAGCGCTCCATCCACACAATTTCCTCTTCATGGGTCTAATTGGAGAAGGTGTGAAACAGACAGCCGCTGGGCAAAGAGGTAGGAAATCCATTACCACATGTGCCACGCCTGCTCACACTAACGGCCAATTATATTCAAGGTTGAAAAGCATTGTATCCACAGGCCTTCTTTCTTTTGTGAGGAATTAATGGAGGTTTCCAGAATGAGAATGTAGAAAAATGGAAAAATGTGTATTTGAAAACTAGTCTTCACAATTCCATATAGACAGGGGGAAGAGAAGTAGGGTTACATTGTGAACGACAGAATAATGAAATGCATGCATTTGCCAGCGCTGAAAGGGCCACCGATTAATCACAACGCACCAAAACAAAACAAGAGAACAGTATTTACAGAATTCATTATAATACCAAATTCTGACATTTGTGATGTAATTACACTCCATTTGTATAATTGCTAGTCTGAACTTGTGTCTCGCTCCACACAGCCCTCCTCCCCCAGTCTGTGCTGCCCTGTCATCATCCTGTCAACTGTAAAAGCCACCGCAACATGTTCCTGGGACTCCCCATGTGTCAGGCTGACTGGCATCCCGTCAGTCACAGACAGCGGTTAGTAATGCAGGTAAACATATTGGAACTGTAAACATGGGAAGTGTAGTCTGTGGGGGAAAAGTAACTGCAGTCACCGGTCCTTGAGTAAAAAACGGTCTTATTTTACAGTTGGCTTAAGGGGCTTTACCTTCTAAGACCCTGGTAATCGCCTTTGAAATGGATCAAACTCTCCCAACGTTGTATTTGCCACTCAAAAGCTGTTTCTGTTTGGCTGTTTTTGCAAAGGTGCCTGAACACGCACTCTCTGTTGCCGCGGTTGGCTTTTGCAGTGACACCTTGTCCATCAATTTTAGGATTAGCTGACATTGCTTTGGAGATTTTCTTCTCTGGTCACCAACTCTTGGGACAAAATAGCCAGAGATTATTTATGGAGGTAGAAAGCATCTGTTGAGCGTACTTCCTGTATCACCTCTCCTCTGTGTTGAAATCTTTCCTTGGTCTTTTGTGACATGGCTGGAGAGATCCATCAACAATATTATATATCTGCAGGTCAAAAGAAAGCAACCAATCTACAGGCTGAAACTCTGCATACACACACAGGGTTATGAACACTGAAAAGAGAGGGCCGAATCTGGCTCAATATTTCTCTGTGGAATAGGTGCTGAACCTTGCAAACATCTACTTTAAAAAAGAGATATATCCTTAAAAAGAAACCAACAGGTGCGAAACTGTTCCTGGTCCTATGTGTTCTACCGATGGCCTTCTGTGTTGCCTTATGGTACAAGCCTCACATCAAACCATTTAAGGGCCAAAAAGAGAAGCCAGAAAATCAGTTGAAAGTCAAAAGTCTTTTTGTACAGCCTAGTATAGTCTTGACATGTTTTTTCAGGCATTGACCATGACTTGCAAAGACCAGTTGTTGTCATGGTGACTGGGAGAGAGAACAACAACAAGTGCTGTAATAGATAAAGCAGGAGCTGGCCTGTCACTCAAACACTGAGCTCTCCTCTGTCCACCCATCTGGATCCATTCTTTTATCCAGGTCTCGCAGCGAAATTAAACGGAGAAGCAGGGCAGAGAAAACGCCTCACAGTACACCTCTGAGCGAAGAGTTATGTTCTTCAACTGCAGCCACTATTGGTTTCCTGTGACACGTTAAAGTGTCTCGACCAATCCAACAAGGGCAGGGATATTGGATTTCTGTGCATACGTTTCTACTGAGCCGAAGGATATTATCTGGGAAAACAAGACAAATTAGCGCTTTTTTTAGCAGACAGACCTGAGGGACTCAAACAAAAAGATGAACGTCCTCTGATGTGGCTGACTTAGGAAGAAAAAGAGTGCTTAAATCTAAAATGAATACATTATGGAGCACTATTATTATTATAGGGTTATTAGAGACCTCTCCAGGCTCTCTGCTTCATCTTTAAACATGGTTTATTATGGCTAATGAAAGGGCATGCTTTTTTGTACCTCCTCACAGTGTTTTGTTTTAAACCAAGGTATTTATGAGACTAGAATTATGTTTATGACAGGAATTCATTAAAATACGTAGAATTCCCAAACCCTGCTCTAGAGAACCAAAGGAACTGTATGAAAGAATATGCATAATACATCACAAGTAACCAAAATCCAAAACTGGGTCCTGACTTAATTTGAATATCCTTTTTCCCTCACCTACATTGCATATTTATCTAAATATCATTGTTTAACGACAACCAGTTAGTAAGCTATTATAAGAGCCTTGCCACCAGTTGAATGTGTGCCGATTATTAAAATGGAAGGTTTGTGCCCATAAGACAAAAGAAGCAATCTGAACCTTTAAACATGCAAATATTTTTTCCTCATTTAGTTTCTTCTGTGAAGACGAAGTTAGAGAGGGAGACATTTATTTCAGAGCAGTCTGTTTTCTTACTCAAATCTTTTCTTTGACAGGCCTGATGGAAACAGTGTGACAGTGTCACTGACTTCTGTCAACCCCCTCACTGCCTCTCCACCCAGACAGAGAGCTGCTACAGACACACTGCCTCTCCACCCAGACAGAGAGCTGCTACAGAAACACTGCCTCTCCACCCAGATAGAGAGCTGCTACAGACACACTGCCTCTCCACCCAGACAGAGAGCTGCTACAGACACACTGCCTCTCCACCCAGACAGAGAGCTGCTACAGACACATTGCCTCTCCACCCAGACAGAGGGCTGCTACAGACACACTGCCTCTCCACCCAGACAGAGAGCTGCTACAGAAACACTGCCTCTCCACCCAGATAGAGAGCTGCTACAGACACACTGCCTCTCCACCCAGACAGAGAGCTGCTACAGAAACACTGCCTCTCCACCCAGACAGAGAGCTGCTACAGACACACTGCCTCCCCACCCAGATAGAGAGCTGCTACAGACACACTGCCTCTCCACCCAGACAGAGAGCTGCTACAGACACACTGCCTCTCCACCCAGACAGAGAGCTGCTACAGACACACTGCCTCTCCACCCAGACAGAGAGCAGCTACAGACACATTGCCTCTCCACCCAGACAGAGAGCAGCTACAGACACACTGCCTCTCCACCCATACAGAGAGCTGCTACAGAAACACTGCCTCTCCACCCAGACAGAGAGCTGCTACAGACACGCTGCCTCTCCACCCAGACAGAGGGCTGCATTGCCTACAGACACACCAGACTCAACACCATATGGAAGGCTTTACCCGATAAAGAGCTAGCCTATCACTCAACAAACAAACCCTGTGTAATGCCTCAAAACATAACGATGGAGAGGAGAAATACTCACCTATTCTCCCTTCCTGTATGTAAGGGAGATGGTGTAGTAATTTACTTTTCTATGCATAATATTCAATCAATGAGAATCTAAAGAGCTCAAAATGTGACACCAGAAAGTGTTTTTTCTTGACCACAAGGCCAACTCTTCAATCTTTGGTCAGCGGACCTTGAATTTCAGCAAATATCTGACATTGCAATCTGAGGTGTGGTCACACTATTGTACCCCCTGGTTTGAAGCTAGCTGAATCCAATTGGAACAGCTAAAAGCCAGGGAAATCATAGTGAAGCATATCTATACAGTTTTGGAGCGTGTGTATATGTGTGTGTGTGTGTGTGTGTGTGTGTGTGTGTGTGTGTGTGTGAGTGCGGTGCCTGTCTGTGCGTGAATGTCTGCGTAAGTGTGTGTGTGTGTGTGTGTGTGTGTGTGTGTGTGTGTGTGTATGTGTGTGTGTGTGTGTGTGTGTATGTGTGAGTGTGAATGTGTGCGTAAGTGTGTTTGTGTGCGTGTGTGTTCTGTTATTTATCTCCCTTGACATGGAAGGAAATGGAGCTCTGCCCAGATGCTGCTTATGCATGGAGGCCTCTATTAAAGGGTGACATCTCTTCTGCAGAACGGAGGTGTCATAAAATCTCATCTCCTCTGTAGAATGGGGGTCTCATAATAGTGGACAGCTCATTATCAACGGCAAGCTATGAGGAAAATTACAAAGCTATGGAACTGGTGTGAAGCTGGAACATTAATTACAGCTTATATCACGTGACAAGGTAATATATATGTATCTTAAGTGTAGGGCGCCCTAGAACCAATTGAAATGCTTGGACCTGTTTCCTACAGCAACTCTGGTCCAATAGTTGGTAAGCACTCAGATATCCCTCAGTGCAGGAGCACCGTAGGCTGAAATGAAGCTAAATGAATGCTATCTGAATTCAGGGAGTGGGCTAAAGGTTTCCATTGGCTGCCCTGGGCACGGGCACGGCGTGACATTTCAATAACAGCTCTGTAGGACGCAGACAGCCGTTTCAATTGGACCATTCC
>JAPMUY010010519.1:60000-75000 GCA_026901105.3 Galaxias olidus
CCCGTCTGCCCCCGCTGCACAGCGGCGTCTGCCCCCGCTGGTTCCCGTCTGCCCCCGCTGCACAGCGGCTCGGGTCCCGTCTGCCCCCGCTGCAGAGCGGCTCTGGTCCCGTCTGCCCCTGCTGCACAGCGGCTCTGGGTCACGTCTGCCCCCGCTGCACAGCGGCTCTGGTCCCGTCTGCCCCCGCTGCACAGCGGCTCTGGTCCCGTCTGCCCCCGCTGCGGCTGTGGTCCCGTATTCCCCAGGTGTCCACGGGCGCTGGGTCCCGTCTGCCCCCGCTGCACAGCGGCTCTGGTCCCGTCTGCCCCCGCTGCACAGCGGCTCCGGTCCCGTCTGCCCCCGCTGCACAGCGGCTCCGGTCCCGTCTGCCCCCGCTGCACAGCGGCTCTGGTTCATCCTCCTCACACACACGGTCACACCATACTTCCTCCTCTGAACAGAGAGGTGACAAACAACCCCTCCACATATTCCATTGTTCTCTGTCTGAAGGGCTACGTTCCGTCCGTGGAATGGGAAGGGACCACACGCTCCGCATGGCGGCAGGTCAGCGGCGTGTCACAGGTATACGGGGATACGATGACGTCGTAGTCCACTGTAATGGAGGGGTCCATTGATAGTGATGGATGGTGTGGATGGGACAGCTCTTCTCTCAGGGACCTGGTCCACTGTAATGGAGGGGTCCATTGATAGTGATAATGGATGTCTCTGCAGCGTCACGACAGACAGCCTCTGTAGCAGGAGCCCTGTGGCATGTCCTTTAAGCTGGGCCGGGAGGTGAGGGCAACAGGATGAACACAGGAGGAGGGGGAGGACTGCAGGCGTCCGTGGTAAGAGAAACGCACAATGCCCACAGCCCTGGCAGCAGCTGGACACTCAGAGATGACAGTGTGTAAGATGTCTGGGCCCTGCAGACTCAGAGATGACAGTGTGTAAGATGGCTGGGCCCTGCAGCTAGTGCAGTGGCACAGTAACATCCATCTTCCTCTTCATGCAGTGGAGATGTGAAACAGTGCTGAGGAGCCCTCTGTCACATCTGTATTTACTTATAATGTGCAAGGCAAGGATTAGGAGGATATAATTTCTTTACCTTCTCTAGACCTCTAGTCTTCTAGTCCAGTCTAGTCTTCTAGTCCAGTCTAGTCTTCTAGTCCAGTCTAGTCTTCTAGTCTTCTAGTCCAGTCTAGTCTTCTAGTCCAGTCTAGTCTTCTAGTCCAGTCTAGTGTTCTACTCCAGTCTAGTCTTCCAGTCTTTATGGTTGTTATGTCTCAAGGAGAACATGGATTTGAAAGCAGTCACTTACGTTCATTCCATCCAACAACAATACAAAAACAACTTTGTACAAAACAAAACACAGAAAAAAATATTTTAAAAACAGGAGCGTAACATTGTCCAAACGGAATTATAACATTCACTTATCCCTCCTGTTCAGCAACACAATCACGCTGGGGATAAAATAGTTTTTAAATCTATTACAGCGTATCTTTGGAAGTCTGTAACAAGAGCCTCATGGAAGAAGTTGAAACTTTCCATTCAGAGGATGATCCACAGGTACAATAATTAACTCAGCCCTGTTTAAGGTGTGCTTCTGGTACAGTTGCAATTAGGACGTTTTCTGACATCCTGTAATCTGCTAGTTTTAACAATTCTGCAAAGAAGATTCTTATTCTTAATGCTCAGATTTTCAAACCAGCTAGTGAATGCAAATGTCAAAACAGACTCAATAAAAGACTTGTAAAGTAGAGTCATAGGCTTTGAGCACACATGAAACCTGCTGAGTTTCCTCAAAAAAAATAAAAAATCTGTTGACATTTCTTGAGGATTTTGTTTGTGTTTTGATCGAAACACAACTCATCATCAATTACTGTGCCAAGATACTTGTAGCTGTTGACTCTTTCCACTGTGATACCATCGATTGTTGTGGAACCAATATCCTTAGTCTCTCGCCTAAAATCGATCACCATCTCTTTAGTTTTATCAATGTTTAGCTTTAGGAATGAATCCTTACACCACTGCACAAACTCATCCACTAACGGATCACTCTCCGAGAGCCCACCTCTGCTCTGACATGATTTGACATATTTCAGGCTAGAACCAGAAAAAGCAGAGGTTTTCAAGCTGAGATGGAATGTTATAAAAGTAATTTTGTAATCTGTCAACTTTTTTTTAGGTGGCATGAATTATATAGCCAGTGCCATTCAATATGCAATTTGATATGATGACTAGGATTGGGAATTTGCTTGCACCGGAAAGGACTACACTGCCACACAAAATCTGGGAAAATGATTTTAATAAAGCAATCAAGTTCAATTCAAACCAGCAAGTCTGACCGCTACAAACTAGAAGCTAATTATTTCTTCATCCCACCGAAGGAAAATGGGAGCGGAGCCCCAGTGCTCTGAATCCCAAAATCGCAGTCTAATGAAAGGTTCCTTATGTGTGAGTTACCGGGTAATACACTACACCATATCTCAGACCAGTGCACTTATGTGTGAGTTACCGGGTAATACACTACACCATATCTCAGACCAGTGCACTTATGTGTGAGTTACCGGGTAATACACTACACCATATCTCAGACCAGTGCACTTATGTGTGAGTTACCGGGTAATACACTACACCACATCTCAGACCAGTGCACTTATGTGTGAGTTACCGGGTAATACACTACACCATATCTCAGACCAGTGCACTTATGTGTGAGTTACCGGGTAATACACTACACCATATCTCAGACCAGTGCACTTTATGACAGACTGTGTGTGAACGTCCTTTGGCTAACACACGGACTCATTTTATTTTGTTTTTATTTTGTTTGACACAATCAGATATCTTCAAAATGAAATGTCAGCCCAGTCGCATGGGGGACTGGAGTGAAAGTTATGAAATAGCTGCAGTCAAATAACTTTGATTTTCTTCTTCTCGAAATGCCTTCCCTAAATGTAAAGTGTTTTTTATTGATCCACTCCTACTAGGAGAATAGCTATACTGCTCTGCTATATAATGATTAATGTCGCAACATGTTCATCCTATATCCGGCAGAAAAAAAAACGTGTGGTTCTGCTCCCTTTCTCCCAGCGTCTGATAGGCCTCCCGGAGAGAAAGAGAGGGAGATGGAAACAAAGAGAGAGAGAGAGAGAGAGAGAGAGAGAGAGAGAGAGAGAGAGAGAGAGAGAGAGAGAGAGAGAGAGAGCTGTGACTCCCCCACTGTCAGCCTAAAAACCAAGTCACTTACAGGCTTCTAACAGGATAATTACCCATAATGGCCTCTTTCAGATAATGGGCTGTTTTCGTGGCAGGAACAAAGACACCCAGACATAAAGAGTGACCTACCTGGATGTTGTCAAAAGAAGATTTGTTAGTGACATCGTAGAGCAGCAGGAGAGCTGAGACAGAGAGACAGAGAGAGATTACAACAGGAAAACAAGAGAGAGAGAGAGAGAACAAAGAGGAAAGTTGTTAGTACATTAGAAAGTCAAGCAACTCCAACGGCCGCCAACGGAACAAAGTTCTCTTTGTTTTCTACTGGGAGTTCTCAGCTGACTTTCAATTTGGCCGCTGGGCTTGGCCTCTTGGCCCCCGTGCTTCCCAATTAATTCATGGATGACTTCCTTTATTCATTTTGGAGAGGGCACGATGGAGCCAATTAACTGCTGTCTCAGTGCCTCCTCTTCGGGACGAATAATGACTTCTATGCACTCCGTCCCAGCAGTCTGGTCTCCCGGCAACAAGGCTTTGGGGCCTTACCAGGTCCTTCCACAGGAGTCCAGCACTCAGAGCGTTAAGACAGACCCAGGCGGCACGCTGCTCTCGTCCATGGGTGCCAATTAGATCTGTGCTTTGACTGCAAAGTCTTTGTCTTGGTGTCAGTCTGCAGTACGGACCCAGCCAACCGTTAGGAGGTAGGGAATAGGAAAGGAGGGAATAGGGAAGGAGGGAATAGGGAAGGGAAGGAGGGAATAGGGAGGGAGGGAGTGGGGAAGGGAAGGGTACCCAGAAGAGAGGGATGATGTGGCCGGACAGCCAGGTGACAGGGCCGGGATCTGCTGGGTTGGTTCTTTCTTTTTGCCTTGTTTGGCTTACCATTCCTGACAATGAAGAGGACAAACTGCTGACGTGGGCAAGTTTGTGTGTGTGCCTGTACGTGTGTGCCTGTGCGTGTGTGCCTTTGTGTGTGTGCCTTTGTGTGTGTGCCTGTGTGTGTGTGCCTGTGTGTGTGTGCCTTTGTGTGTGTGCCTGTGTGTGTGTGCCTTTGTGTGTGTGCCTGTGTGTGTGTGCTCTGTGTGTGTGCCTGTGTGTGTGTGCCTTTGTGTGTGTGCCTGTGTGTGTGTGCTCTGTGTGTGTGCCTGTGTGTGTGTGCCTTTGTGTGTGTGCCTGTGTGTGTGTGCTCTGTGCGTGTTATTAGAGTTAAGTTAGTGTTACAGACCAAGGTTCAGTGGCCGCAATCCAAGTAGAGGAGACAACAAATGACGTTAGATGTGAAATAATGTATTTATTATTGTTATATTATCTAACTAAAAGCAAACAGCACATAAATAACCCATGGAGTGTGTAAAGCAGAGGAATCAGCATGAAGGCAATGTGTCTATGGATGGAAATGTGTTGAGGAGGCGTGGAAATGTGCAAAACCTAAGATTGAATAAAAAAATACCATATGTGGTGGTGGGGCCAACAACCAAGTTGGCGCAGAGCAAACGAGCAAACAAACAAACAGTCCCAGGCAAAGTTACACGGCTGCTAGGGCTTAATGCACAGGGTGCCTAGTCAGCGTTAACAACCACCCTGCCACCTGGCAACCCAGCACACTGCAGACACACATCCAGGGGGACAGACAGACAGGGGGACAGACAGGCAGGCAGGCAGACAGGCAGGCAGGCAGGCAGGCAGGCAGGCAGGCAGCCAGGGGGACAGACAGCCAGGGGGACAGACAGCCAGGGGGACAGACAGACAGACAGCCAGGGGGACAGGCAGGCAGGCTGGCAGGCAGACAGACAGACATGCAGACAGACAGCCAGGGGGACAGACAGACAGGCAGGCAGGCAGCCAGGGGGACAGACAGCCAGGGGGACAGACAGACAGGCAGGCAGGCAGCCAGGGGGACAGACAGGCAGGGGGACAGACAGGCAGGCAGGCTGGCTGGCAGGCAGGCAGGCAAGCAGACAGACAAACAGCACACTGCAGACAGCCAGAGGGACAGACAGCACATGAGCTAATCAAAGAATTTGGATTTTTATATAAGAATTGGAATAGCCAGATTACACATTGAAGAAGGGCGTCTTGCTTGAGACATCCGTGTAACAACATTAAAAGTATATTTGGTATGCAGTTTCTAGTTTATTGTCTCGACATATTTTTGAGATCCAGCTCCCATTCTTCAAGTTCTACTCGTGTGTTGACAGTCTTATAATTCTCATATCAGACATATCTCCTTGTTACAAAGCGTGGACGGAAATGAGAATGCTAAGAGCAGCAGAAGAAATTCTATGGTGCTGCGGCGGCACAACTATCAGTAAATAAGCCGAAGAGGGTGAAAAATTAAAGGAAAGTCCTCCCAACCATAGCAGTGGTGAGAGTGAGTGGAGGGTGAAAAGCACAGAGCAACACACTGTACTGTAATATAGGGGCTGACAATATGCTGGGGCGCTACCGAGGCCAAACGCCCCTGCCTGTGGGAGTGGGCTGGAGCACGCCCCTGCCTGTGGGTGTGGGTTGGAGCACGCCCCTGCCTGTGGGAGTGGGCTGGAGCACCCCCCTGCCTGTGGGAGTGGGCTGGAGCACGCCCCTGCCTGTGGGAGTGGGATGGAGCACGCCCCTGCCTGTGGGAGTGGGCTGGAGCACGCCCCTGCCTGTGGGAGTGGGCTGGAGCACCATGCAACCATGAAGGTGTTCAGTGTCGGTTCTCACTCCTTCAGAATAACATGGTCACCTTTTCCATGGTGTGCCTTTAATTCTCTACCTCTGCACACTATCAGCATCTGAAATAACCTCCCTCTCCCTCGCCACCCTCTACACAGGCTATGGAAGAGGCTCTCCTAGTCCAGCCTGTCCCTCTCCCTCGCCATCCTCTACACAGGCCATGGGAGAGGCTCTCCTAGTCCAGCCTGTCCCTCTCCCTCGCCATCCTCTACACAGGCTATGGGAGAGGCTCTCCTGATCCAGCCTGTCCCTCTCCACACCCACACTGATCACTATGCACCTCCAACGCAGCGTCCACAACCATGGCCTGAGTCTGAGTCTGCCAGCCCACTTCTCTGCTCCTTCCTCGTCCATAGCCACTGCCACACACGGAGGAGATTACAGCACAGACCTTCATTTATCATACTCCCGAGTGTGTGTGTGTGTGAGAGAGAGAGAGAGAGAGAGAGAGAGAGAGAGAGAGAGAGAGAGAGAGAGAGAGAGAGAGAGAGAGAGAGAGAGAGAGAGCACGGGAGGAAGTGTGTGTGTGTGTGTGTGTGTGTGTGTGTGTGTGTGTGTGTCTCTTGTTATTGTTGTTAGTGGATGAGAGGGAGTGAGGTGGAAGGAGGAGATCTACACTGTCACATGTAGAGTGGATGCATGCCATGGTAATGACTGGATCCTTCTCCAATACACCTTCTTTCACGCAATTATTTTTCATCCGTCCCCCTTATCAAACACAGGGTAATGATTGTGTGTGTGTGTGTGTGTGTGTGTGTGTGTGTGTGTGTGTGTGTGTGTGTGTGTGTGTGTGTGTGTGCGTGTGTGTGTGTGTGTGGGCGCCGTGTTTGTGCATTGAGAAGATAGACTAGGGAGACAAAAGGCAGGTACTTGGAGCCTGAGAAAAGGTTCTGAGGCTATACAAGCTAGCTTCAAGGCTATTATGTATGCCTCCTGGCAACAAAGGGCAATACATTTCCCCTCAGACTTAGAGTATTGACCCACCTAAGGTCATTTCCACAGAATCTGCTACTGAGAGATGACTGACACTGTGAACCACTACAGTGTTCCACAGAATCTACTACTGAGAGATGACTGACACTGTGAACCACTACAGTGTTCCTCAGAATCTGCTACTGAGAGATGACTGACATGACTGACACTGTGAACCACTACAGTGTTCCTCAGAATCTGCTACTGAGAGATGACTGACACTGTGAACCGCTACAGTGTTCCTCAGAATCTGCTACTGAGAGATGACTGACACTGTGAACCGCTACAGTGTTCCTCAGAATCTGCTACTGAGAGATGACTGACACTGTGAACCACTACAGTGTTCCTCAGAATCTGCTACTGAGAGATGACTGACACTGTGAACCACTACAGTGTTCCTCAGAAGGTGCTTCTGAAGCAGCGGTCTGTTTGTGAAAGACTCAAACTGTTATGTGATTCATTCTGTGTGATACTATGACTTACAGATTATAGATAGGACGGTTCTACTATGAGATCTATTTAATGTGTGATATTATGACATACAGATTATAGATACATCCGTACAGTTCTACTATGAGATCTATTCAATGTGATATTGAGACATACAGATTAGAGATACATCTGCACAGTTCTACTATGAGATTAATTCAATATGTGATATTAAGACATACAGATTATAGATACATTCTGTGTGATATTAAAACATACAGATTATAGATACATTCTGTGTGACATTAAAACATACAGATTATAGATCTATTCTGTGTGATATTAAGACATACAGATTATAGATACATTCTGTGTGACATTAAAACATACAGATCATAGATCTATTCTGTGTGATATTAAGACGTACAGATTATAGACACATCCGTACAGTGGGGACCAAAGAGGACAGAGAGGGAAGGGGACAGGGAGAGAGAAAAAGAGATGTCATCACTGAGCGTGTGGGACAGAGTTTCTTAACACGAGCCGACTGCATGTGTCTTGCCTTAATATGTGTCTTGCCCATGATAGACAGTTAGATAATAGGAGAGGTCGCTCTCAAAGCACTGCCCTTGAAAAGGAATCAGAAGTGTTGAAAGACTGGAGGAGAGTCCTTTCTAAAGTGTTAGATAAACTCTAGTCTGCAACACAGAGGACTAGAGGAGAGCTATAGATGCAGTCCTTTCTAAAGTGTTAGATAAACTCTAGTCTGCACCACAGAGGGCTGGAGGAGAGCTATAGATGCAGTCCTTTCTAAAGTGTTAGATAAACTCTAGTCTGCAACACAGAACTAGAGGAGAGCTATAGATGCAGTCCTTTCTAAAGTGTTGGAATCTTCTACCTGAACACTTGACCCTATGCCTGTCTCCCTATTCAAACCTGTCTGCCAACTCTGTGCCCCCTCATTGTTAACATTGTAAACACCTCCACCAGGACTGGCTCTGTCCCTCCAGAGCTGAAGATGGCTGTGATCACCCCTGTCCTTAAAAAGCAGGGTTTGGACCCGGAGTCTCTAAATAACTATGGGCCTATTTCCAACTTTCCATTCATTAGCAAAATTCTGGAGAGCACTGTAGCTGCTCAACTACAGTCCCATATGTCTCACCATGAGTTGTATGAACCTATGCGATCTGGGTTCCGGGCTAAACACAGCACAGAAATGGCTCTGGTCAAGGTCATCAATGATCTTTTCTTGGCAGCTGACTGGCAACCTAACTCTATTGATCTTTCTCAATCTCTCAGCAGCCACCGCCTGGATAGGGCATCACTGGCACTGCCCATGCATGGTTCACGTCCTACCTCTCTGGCAGGTACCATCGAGAGGCTCTAGGAACAGCCCAGTCCTCCCCTGAACCAGTCTGCCATGGTGTACCGCAGGGCTTGGTTCTGGGGCCTATCCTATTCATTATACACATGCTTCCTCTGGGACAATAATTCAAAAACATGGACTCAATTTCCACTGCTATGCAGACAAAACCCAGCTCTACATACATACTAAACCCAACATAACCCTCCCTACCACCTCACTCACAAACTGCCTACTTGAAATAAAATGCTGGATGTCCCAAAATGTTTTGAAACTCAATAATAGCAAGACTGAGCTGATGATTGTGGCTCCTCAGGCTCTGCTCAAAAAGGTTGGTGGTGTGGTTCTCACTATTGACGGCTCCTCTATCTGCTCCTCTGCCAAGGTCAGAAGTCTTGGTGTGGTCTTGGATTCCACCCTCTCCATGGAACCTCATATAAAAGCTGTCACCTGTCTGCCTTCTTCCACCTCAGAAACATCTCCAGACTCAGACTATTAATAACAGATGCAGTTGCTGAAACATTCATTCATGCGTTCGTCCCCTCACGCCTGGATTATTGCAGTGGTGTCCTATTCAGGGCATCCAATAAAGCCCTGCATAGGCTCCAGTATGTACAGAATCCAGCTGCTAGGATTCTAACTCGCTCTAAACCCTGGCAACAAACATGTTTTCCTTAGCCTTCCCCTAGCTTGTTATCTTTGACTTTGTTTTTATTTGTATTTATTTTATGTATGTATGTATATACAGTATATTTGTATGTATATATCTGTAAATGTATGTATGTTTGCATATATATATATATTTATTTATATATTGATGTTTCATACCTTTTGTCTATCTTATGTTAAATGTTATATTGTGCCATTTTTTTGTATATACTTGTATACATGGTTTAATATTCTATGCCATGTACGGTGACCTTGGGTGTCTAGTAAGGCGCCTATAAATTAAATGTATTGTTATTATTATTATTATAAACTCTAGCCTGCACCAAAGAGGGCTGGAGGAGAGCTATAGATGCAGTCCTTTCTAAAGTGTTAGATAAACTCTAGTCTGCACCACAGAGGGCTGGAGGAGAGCTATAGATGCAGTCCTTTCTAAAGTGTTAGATAAACTCTAGTCTGCACCACAGAGGACTAGAGCAGAGCTATAGATGCAGTCCTTTCTAAAGTGTTAGATAAACTCTAGTCTGCACCACAGAGGACTAGAGGAGAGCTATAGATGCAGTCCTTTCTAAAGTGTTAGATAAACTCTAGCCTGCACCACAGAGGACTAGAGGAGAGCTATAGATGCAGTCCTTTCTAAAGTGTTAGATAAACTCTAGTCTGCACCACAGAGGACTAGAGGAGAGCTATAGATGCAGTCCTTTCTAAAGTGTTAGATAAACTCTAGCCTGCACCACAGAGGACTAGAGGAGAGCTATAGATGCAGTCCTTTCTAAAGTGTTAGATAAACTCTAGCCTGCACCACAGAGGACTAGAGGAGAGCTATAGATGCAGTCCTTTCTAAAGTGTTAGATAAACTCTAGCCTGCACCACAGAGGACTAGAGGAGAGCTATAGATGCAGTCCTTTCTAAAGTGTTAGATAAACTCTAGTCTGCACCACAGAGGACTAGAGGAGAGCTATAGATGCAGTCCTGTCTAAAGTGTTAGATAAAATCTAGCCTGCACCACAGAGGACTAGAGGAGAGCTATAGATGCAGTCCTTTCTAAAGTGTTAGATAAACTCTAGCCTGCACCATAGAGGACTAGAGGAGAGCTATAGATGCAGTCCTTTCTAAAGTGTTAGATAAACTCTAGCCTGCACCACAGAGGACTAGAGGAGAGCTATAGATGCAGTCCTTTCTAAAGTGTTAGATAAACTCTAGTCTGCACCACAGAGGACTAGAGGAGAGCTATAGATGCAGTCCTTTCTAAAGTGTTAGATAAACTCTAGCCTGCACCACAGAGGACTAGAGGAGAGCTATAGATGCAGTCCTTTCTAAAGTGTTAGATAAACTCTAGCCTGCACCACAGAGGACTAGAGGAGAGCTATAGATGCAGTCCTTTCTAAAGTGTTAGATAAACTCTAGCCTGCACCATAGATGATGAGGCCTGGGGCTCTTTGAGCCTGCATAGAAAACAGTCAGAGAAACAAAGCAAGATGGGAACACTGTCAACACACGCGCACACACACACACACACACACACACACACACACACACACACACACACACACACACACACACACACACACACACACACACACACACACACACACACACACAGAGAACAAAAGCAAAAACAACACATCAATACAACACAAAGTGTGTCCTTCCCTTTAGAGTAGATAACTCAATGAAGACGGGCAGGAAAAGAAAGGCAAGCACATGGCCTTTCATCTGATGATGTCCTTTAGATTCTCTTAATTAAAAGTCTGGAAGCACTCCAATATCTTTAATATGGACCACAGCGCTGGCTAGAAAACACACTGTGAAGGAGAGAAGTAAAATGTGGACTGGAGGAGTGGAGGAGTGGAGGATAGCAGGGAGAGAGGGGTGGAGGTTATCAATGACAGAGGGGTGGAGGTTAGCAGGGAGAGAGGAGTGGGGGCAGTGACAGAGGAGTGGAGGTTAGCAGTGACAGAGGGGTAGGGGTTAGCAGGGAGAGAGGGGTGGAGGTTAGCAGTGACAGAGGGGTGGAGGTTGGCAGGGAGAGAGGGATGGAGGTTAGCAGGGAGAGAGGGATGGGGGTTAGCAGGGAGAGAGGGGTGGAGGTTGGCAGGGAGAGAGGGATGGAGGTTAGCAGGGAGAGAGGGGTGGAGGTTAGCAGGGAGAGAGGGGCGGAGGTTAGCAGTGACAGAGGGGTGGAGGTTAGCAGGGAGAGAGGGAGAGAGGGGTGGAGGTTAGCAGGGAGAGAGGGGTGGAGGTTAGCAGGCACAGAGGGGTGGAGGGGGCAGGGAGAGAGGGGTGGAGGTTAGCAGGGAGAGAGGGAGAGAGGGGTGGAGGTTAGCAGGGAGAGAGGGAGAGAGGGGAGGAGGTTAGCTGGGAGAGAGGGGTGGAGGGGGCAGGGAGAGAGGGGTGGAGGTTGGGTGGGGGTGTGGAGGCAGTGACAGGGGGGTGGAGGTTGTCAGGGAGAGAGGGGTGGGGGTTGTCAGGGAGAGAGGGGTGGAGGATAGTGACAGAGGGGTGGAGGTTAGCAGAGAGGGAGGGGGGAGGGGGCAGGGAGAGAGGGAGAGAGGTGGAGGATAGTGACAGAGGGGTGGAGGTTAGCAGAGAGGGAGGGGGAGGGGGCAGGGAGAGAGAGGTGGAGGATAGTGACAGAGGGGTGGTTAGTAGAGAGGGAGGGGGAGGGGGCAGGGGAGAGAGGGAGAGAGGGGTGGAGGATAGTGACAGAGGGGTGGAGGTTAGCAGAGAGGGAGGGGGCAGGGAGAGAGGGATGGAGGTTAGTGACAGAGGGGTGGAGGTTAGCAGAGAGGGAGGGGGCAGGGAGAGAGGAGTGGAGGTTAGTGACAGAGGGGTGGAGGTTAGCAGAGAGGGAGGGGGCAGGGAGAGAGGTTAAAGGTGGGCCGCGGTGGGGGTGTGGGGGAAGTCACAGAGGGGTGGTTGGCAGGGAGAGAGGAAAGGAAGGTAAAGAAGGAGCTGCAGACATTCAGGTTTGGCTTTCAAACCACACGGTTCAGAGAGTGCTTTGGAGTTATTGTGCAGAGGACCAGGGCTGCGAGGCTGATGGTGTTGACGACAACGAGGATGCCAACGACAGTCAATAGCAGAGCCACTCACCCAATCTGACTATCAGAAGGAAGTGAATAGTCTAACTCATCCGTTTGACAATCCTTTCCTTGTTAAAGCTGAGTGGTCCCCCGGCTTCTGCTCTGTCTCGGGGGGTTCCAGCACCTACTTAATGTGGGCCAGCTGACGGGCTGTGCAGCTTTCAGGAACACACATTACATTCAAACGGGTCTACACTGGCATCTGCAGTGCCTGACATTATTACAGTGATCAGAGGGCCCTGGTGATGGGGATCCGGGGACGAGGGGAGGCGAGGCAGCAGAGGCAGCAGAGGCAGCAGAGGCCGCGGGCACGGTGACTGGGATCGGGTTTAATGAAGCTCCTCCGGGGTCCTCTTCCTCAGACGAGGAAGACAGCGAGTACAGGAGATGAATGGCGCTGTAATTACAGACCATAATCAGCAGAAAGGCTCGGCTGTGAGTATAGGAGAATGATGACCCACGAGGGCACGTGAAATCAGTCACACACACACACACACACACACACACACACACACACACACACACACACACACACACACACACACACACACACACACACACACACACACACACACACACACACACACACACACACACACACACTCTGCATTTAAGCAAAACCACACAGCATCCGCCTCTCAGCCCTTCCTCTGATGACTGAGATCACGTCCAAGAACGCGTTCCAGATTAAACGCTTGTTGTTTGAGAGCTGCTGATGTTAAAAAGCTCAAGTTACCATGACGCCGCCACCTTTTTCATGAGATGGCAGTGTTTCCTCTAGGATTTTTTTCAGCTGCGGGGGTGAGGTAGTGGGGGGTGGGGGGGTGGTTGTTGTACTTGTGTGGCGTGCACGTTGTGTGTGTATGTGTGTGAGATGGTGTGTGTGTGTGATGGGGGTGGGGGGGTGGTTGTTGTACTTGTGTGGCGTGCACGTTGTGTGTGTATGTGTGTGAGATGGTGTGTGTATGTGTGTGTGGGGGTGGGGGGGTGGTTGTTGTACTTGTGTGGCGTGCACGTTGCTTATTTACTATCAGTCGGTTATAGCCTTTTTTTTAAATAAAATGCCTCTGACCCACTTCTTCCAGGGCACACTGTACATTTGCCTCAGTGGAAAGGTTTGCAGCCTGGTTTAACTCTTCTTGTTTTGAAGAAGAGCTCTTAGACTCCGCCATAGAGAAACGAAGAGAGCAAGACCTGTCCTTGAGCCCCTCCCGAAGTAACGTTCCCCGACTAGCTTCCACATCATTTACATCACACATATTTTTCTTCTAATCTTGGAGTATTATTTTAACAAACTCTTCTGAAAATGCAATCGGTAATATTTTAATACATTGCTTATATAAAGATTGTCGGCCACGTTCATTTCAGTAACGTTACCAGTAGGTCGATTATGATTCACTGACTTGAGTTCACTAACGTTAACGTTAGCTGGACCGTTATTTCTCGATTATTAATAATAAACAGTGTGCCATGAATATGAATTGAGAATAAATTGCTCATGTTTATTCAAAGAGTAAAATCTATCTAACTTAACGTTAGCTAGTTAAATCTACTTTTTTCTTGTTCTCTGGTAAGGTAGCCTAATCCTATGCTCTGCCCTGTTTGTCACTCTACCTGAGGAGAACATGCTCTGCCCTGTTTGTCACTCTGCCTGAGGAGAACATGCTCTGCCCTGTTTGTCACTCTACCTGAGGAGAACATGCTCTGTTGTTGTTTATTTGATTGTCATGGGTACGCGACAGCCTTTGCTTGGCTGATTGAGGCCCTGTCTTGTTGGAGTCGAGCAAAGTGGATGGAGCGTACGACTGTTGAGTTTAGTGGGGCGGACTCCGCAGAGTCGTGTAATTGCGACTTCATGACATTTCATAAAATTCTGAGGCCGTGGCGGCCGCTGCAGAAGGTACTTAGCAGAAACACTGGACGGGATTTCTCTCATCACCATGGGGACCGGATCACATCCATCTGCCTCCTGGCCCGAGGGTTTGATGAAGACGAAGGCTGACAAGTACACTCCCCTCTCAGCCCTGTGCTGTCTTCACTCACTCACGAAGGAGGGAGGGAGGGAGGGAGGGAGGGAGGGGGGGGGGAGGGACGGAACGAAGCCGGAGAAGAAGGGACAAGTCTCACACACCCCAACCACACCCATGTCTCACACACACACACACACACACACACACACACACACACACACACACACACACACACACACACACACACACACACACACACACACACACACACACACACACAGTGTAGCCATGTAGATACGGTGCACATTCTCCTCCGGCCGCAGTGACCCACAAACTAAGAGCAGAGGGAGTGCACAATCCACCACAACCATACACACATTCCTCCGACACACACACACACGCGCGCACGCACGCAGGCAGGCAGGCAGGCAGGCAGGCGCACGCGCGCACACACACACACACACACACACACTGTCTGCCGTCTGCCGAGGCCAAAACACACCCACAGCCAGTTCACCCCAAAAAGTATTCTGACACACAGCTTGCACACAGAACACAGGCACACCCAGATACACGCACCAAGCCAAGGTGCTGAGATTGA
>JAPMUY010010519.1:82500-102500 GCA_026901105.3 Galaxias olidus
GCCTGTGTGTGGGTGTGTCTGTGTGTGTGTGTGTGTGTGTGTGGGGGGGGGAGAGAGTGCACACAATCGGTGCAAAATAAGGCCATCCAGGATCACTTGTTTCCCTGTTTGTGTTGAATTGCATGTATGTGTTTAATGTATCTGTTTTTGTGTGAGTGTGTGTGAGTGTGTGTGTGTGTGGGTGGGTGGGTGGGTGGGTGTGTGTGCATGTGTGTATATTGATCACTCACTATCCCTCAGGTTGTGGCATACATAAATGTACTTTGCAGCAAGGTTTGCCACATTATTATCCTCTCATAGGAGAGCTCTGAATTTGTAGTTGTCATTTAGTTTATTAAAATTTGGTATTAGTACATCAAATTTGGGAAAGTATTGCTGTCTTGTGTTTTTGAATTTCTCACATGTTAAAAGGAAGTGCATCTCTGTCTCAACCTCAGCTGTCTTGCAGTGACCACATATCCTTTCCTCTTTTTGAAGCCATGACTTTTTAAATCTCCCTTTTTCAATTGCCAAATGGTGGTCACTTAGCCTGTACTTGGTAAAGATCTGCCTCTGCTTAATTTCTCTGACAGTGGAGAGATATTCAGCCAAGTTATATTCTCTGTTTAGGGAATGGTAACAGTCTAATCTGCTTTGAGTTTTAGTTTCTTGATTCCAATGTTCCAAATATGACTCGTTGCTTTGTTTGATAATTTGATTGACACTAAATTGTATTTCGAAAGCAGTGTTAGTGTGAGAGTGTAGTCTCTCTCTCTCTCTCTCTCTCTCTCTCTCTCTCTCTCTCTCTCTCACTCTCTCTATCTCTCTATGTCTCTCTCTCTCACACACACACATTTAGTCTAGCTCTCCCCACTCTCCTACTTCCTTTGGGAGGAGGGACAAGGTGCTGTCTATGTTTTGTGCTTCATTAGAAGAAACCCTGTGAGCACTGCTGAGTCAGCCTTCTCCCATTCAGCCCCTGCATCAGTCAGCCTGGCTGAGGCTCCTCACAGCTCCTGGCAGACCTGGACACAGACGACGCCATGAATCCACCCCCGCCTGCCTCATACATACTTTATGCACGTGGTTAGACACAAGTTGGACATTATTCATTTATAGGCTGTAGCTGCTGACCCAGTCAAATAGAGGGCGCTATGGGCAGGAGTCTGTCACACCTTGTTTCTCAATCTGATGTGTCACGTCCTCAGGAAAAGGCTGACCGTTTAAAAACAGAACTTTTCCCCCTTACAAAATAATTGGATTTCATATTGTGCCCTTGCCAGAACTTTCCAAGGGAAACTTGAAGTGTTCCTCGGGGGGGCCGTGTAACATTTACCTGCGGGGTGTTAGGACCGTGGAGACAACAATTTGTGCCCTACAGCCTGAGTGCTCTCTCTAAGCTCGGCCCAGTCCGACGGCTAAAATGTCAGACTCTGCAAACAGCCATGGACCTCTCTGGGACCTTTCCATTATTGACGGGTGTAGGCAGGTGACCTGGCCATTTCAGGAGCAAGTACCCACCCATAAGTAATGGGGCCTGAGACGTTTTAGGCTAAAGAGAGGGAGCGACACACAGACACAAATACAGTACCAGTCAAACGTTTGGACACACTTTCCCATTGAAGTGAATGGGAAACTGTGTCCAAACGTTTGACTGTTACTGTACACACACACACACACACACACACACACACACACACACACACACACACACACACACACACACACACACACACACACACACACACACACACAAATACAAACAGACCTTGCTGTTTGGCGAGGGTCAACGTCATTCAACATCATCATCAGAAAAAATCATGACTAATTTGTGAAATTGTTAAAGTAATCAGCCCTGGAGCAGCCTACACACTACGGTTCATCTAACGTTGGCCTTTAGTCCCTGTCTCTCAACTCATCTCCCCCACACCTTTAATTGTGTTAGTACATCAACACATCATGACAAAGAAAAGCGTTACTCCTGCAGATTCAATGGTTCCTTTCACATGTGGTTGCTACAATGCATGACCTCCACCATGCTCCACAGGTCTGACTAAACAAATAGGCGGCCATGCATATTACTTATTGTAGCCTTTAGACATAGGGCTTGCAATTTCCACTGGGATTTGGTTTCTATACCTTGTGAATGCTGCACGTGGGCCTTTTCATAAGGTGCCTAAACGGGCAAAGAGAAGTGCCCTTGTTGGAGCGCTATGCATAATGGCTGCCAAACCATGGCTGAACAGACTGCCGCTGCTGATGGGAGTGGAACGTCCATCAGGGAACGTAGTATGCCTCAGAGCACCAAGGCCACCCTTTCTCTGGTGCTCCTCTCACAGAGAGGAAATCGGTTGATGTGTCCGCACACACAAACACCACGTCAAGCTGCTCCCTGGGTCTCTCCGTCTCACAATGGTTTTCCCACAGTGGGTATGCTAAAGGAAACAACACATTTATTGTAAAGCTCCTTGTAACCCTGTTTTGAAAGGCGCTATATAAATAAAGTTATTATTATTATTATCTATGTATGCTATGAAGAACTGTTTATGCTTAGAGGCGGTCAGAGTCACCACATCGACTTGAGTACTGAGGGTTAATAATATGAATACTCATAAATAAAAAATGTTGTACAGACTGTTCAGATTTACGTACATTAGAATGGCACACACAGTCTGCTCGACCTGTGCCACATGAACACCTGGCTGACTGACGTTCACGTGTAGTACCACAGTTTGACAGAACAGTCTGGGGACTAACAGCATGACCAGGGGGAGTCAAAATGGCCGACAGACGCAGGCCACACCACACACAGGCAGTCAGCTACGGTACACTAGCCGCGCTAAGACGCCTCTGTTTACTCTCTCCCTGTGCCCTTGGCTGCCATTACATATGTACTTTAATGACCCACAAAGTGTTGGCCCCCACACACAGGAATGAGGACTAAATGAGAAATTAGACTGGGTCATTTATCAGGCGGTGGATACCTGGCAGCTATAATCAGTGCAGGGGGCAATAAACCAATCAGTGGTCAGACTTCAAAGGATGTGGTCGTGGCCACGGAGAGCTGGCCCACACCTCATGGAGGACGATCTGGACAACAGTCACTCCAGGCTCCTTTACCTTTAACCTTTACCCTTGTGTTATCTTTTTTTCTGCCAATCATTTGTATTTATATCTCTTCCGTTCTCTCATCTTTTAGCATCCCCACTGTGCTTGGTCTTACTACCCCCCCCCTCTCTCCCCCTTCTCTCTCTCTCGCTCTCTCTATCTCTTCCCATTCACTCTGTCTCTCCCTTCTCTCTCTTTTTCTCCCACTCCCACCCTCATTCTCTCTCTTTCTCCCACTCTCACCCTCATTCTCTCTTTCTCTTCCACGCTCGTTCCTGCATCTCTGTGGTTAAATATTCATGCTCCTCCTCAAAGCTGGCCTCTCCACATCCTGGTGACATTATGACGGCAGGTGGCACCGCCGCGTCTCATTAATTACAACCAACCTCCCCCAGCAAGAGTGAGCACACATCACCACAAACAGACAGATATATACAGACACACACGCACGCACGCACGCACGCACGCATGCACATACACACACACACACACACACACACACACACACACACACACACACACACACACACACAGAGAGACACAGAGAAACAGACCCAACCACATTCAGACGCAGGCATGGGCACAAACATGCACATACACACACACACACACACACACACTCACACACAAAAACAAGCTCACAAACACTTTGCCCATCACAGACCAATCAGGCAGTGATGATGGAACAGGACATTTTAATGAACACAAACGTTTAATATATTTTTTTCATTCACATTTGATTGATGTATTATTTTGCTCATCAGCCCAAGAAAAAAAAACGCTCCAGTACTTCCTATTGAAACCAATTGAATTCACAAAGCCTGGAGCAACGTTGGGCCAGAGCTCTGCCATTATGCTGAAGGACATTCAGACAGCCATCACGGAACAGTACCTTGTAATGAGCACTGACTTTTAGTACCTTTTCAAATCACATTCAATCAGTGTCTTCAGTCAATGTCCCAATCAACCCAATGAAGCATGAAGCAGCTTCAGTGGAACCCATTCAAACACAGCCTTCCTCAATGACCTAAGCAACAAAGGGGCAATCTGGCAAAAAGGCTTCAAAACAAAACCGCATCTTATTATGTGGCATGATGACAGTGATACAATTATAAAGTCCTCTTCCCGTCGAGACTTTCCATAAGCAGATGTCCCTGCGCCTCCTCCATTGGCGCCTCAGTCTGCCACAGTCTCCGCTTCCCAGGCCATAATTCATCCTAATCCCATTCACATCCCAGCCCTAAAAGCTTAGCCGAGCTCGCCGTGATTTCGGCCGGCTCAGTCATTTTCCAAAACGCTCCCTGACAGGCAGGCGGATGGGAGGACCACGACAGGAAATCCCACAGCCAGCCGGCGCCTCGCTACCTGCTTACCCATGGAAGGACCTGATGAAGGGGCTCAAAGGTACGGGTACAAAAGGCCGTGGATCCGGCGGAACGAACAAAGACGTCCGGAGAGATCAGAGGCAAAGTGGTGCTGAACGGGTACAAAAGGGGGGTCCGAGGTATGGAACGGGAAAGATGCCGGAGAGAGAGAGAGAGAGAGAGAGAGAGAGAGAGAGCGAGAGAGAGTGAGTGAGAGAGAGAGAGAGAGAGAGAGAGGGAGAGAGGGGGAGAGAGAAGGGAGAGAGGGGGAGAGAGAGAGAGGGAGAGTAGAAAGAGAGAGAAGAGGGTAATCAGTCAGTGTGCTTCATCACAGCCTAAGGGGGACCACTGAGAGACAAGCAGAAACACGTCTTTACACACACACACACACACACACACACACACACACACACACACACACACACACACACAGAGACTTATACATGTAAAGTAGTATGCACAGCATAGGCCATCGTACCACCCAGCACACCTAATTCCAATGAGGCACACATTTCGTATTCATATTCATGGGTAGAACCGCTGGGACTAAGAGACACAAAACCCCATAGAGTCTCGACAGATTCAAAAATGAAATCCAAACAGAGCATCAGTATCTCTCTCTAACTTCTCTGTACTTCTCTGGTAAAGTTTGCGAGTCCACAAAAGAATGTTCAGATGAGTCAGAGGAAGAGCTGAATGAAAGGGAACACACTGGGATGATTCATATTCCCACTAGGAATCACTGCGTTTCAACAACATAGAAAGTCAAAGCCTTCACTTCAATTGTAACGGTTAACATTTATTTCTTCCACAACACAACCTTTGGAGACAAAACCTAGGCTTCTAGCCTGTGTCATTATTTATGATTTTAAAAGTTTGATTTAGTACGTGTTGTCAGAACAGAACAAGTGGTGGTGCCTCTGCGATGACTAACGTCCACTTGACAGATGAGTCACTTTGAAATCAACAACAACAACATGTTGACTAGCGTCTGCCGAGGGGAACAATGTTCTGCACTGAACCCCCCTGAGACGACCACAGACCGACGCCACAAAGGTCCACTACTCAGGCTGCCACGCTCTGTCATCATGCCTGCAACAGGGCTCAGGGTTTAGGCGACCTTTTACCCCAGCCTCAGGCTCAACAGCTATGCACTCCCTTATTAAGCCAGAGAAAAGGGATTGGCCTTGTTCCAGGCTGACAGGTTCATCTGATCTCCGTTGTTGGAATGTCACCCGGGACAGAGCTGATCACGACTCGGTGGGAAGCAGGCACTCAGCCGTGGCCCTCTGCCGCTGATCGCATGGCGGGGGGCATTCTACAGCGGGTGTGTGCGCGTGTGCAGAGGGGGTTATCACCAGAGAAGCACCCCAGACATCAATGGAAGCCAACGGTCTTACGGTATGGTTCATCTGGATCTGAGTTCATCTCAAGTGTGTGTTATTGTGTTAGCCTCCCTCCACAGCAGGGTTGGTACAAGTGGAGGCTGAGTTAGAAGCACACCTTGCCACAGGTGGAGCCTGAATAAGAAGAACACCTCGCCACAGGCCGAGGCTGAATAAGAAGCACACCTCGCTACAGGTGGAGGCATAGTAGGAAGCACACCTTGGTACAGGTGGAGGCTGTGTTAGAAGAACACCTTGGTACAGGTGGAGGCTGAGTAAGAAGCACACCTTGGCACAGGTGGAGGCTGAGTAAGAAGCACACCTTGGTACAGGTGGAGGCTGAGTAGGAAGCACACCTTGGTATAGGTAGAGGTTGAGTAAGAAGCACACCTTGGTACAGGTGGAGGCTGAGTAGGAAGCACACCTTGGTACAGGTGGAGGCTGAGTAGGAAGCACACCTTGGTACAGGTGGAGGCTGAGTAGGAAGCACACCTTGATACAGGTGGAGGCTGAGTAAGAGGCACACCTTGTTACAGGTGGAGGCTGTGTTAGAAGCACACCTTGGTACAGGTGGAGGCTGAGTAAGAAGCATACCTTGGTACAGGTGGAGGCTGAGTAGGAAGCACACCTTGGTACAGGTGGAGGCTGCAGGTGAGAAGGTGTGAGGACAACACAAGACAGGGATCTCCCCTAAACTAATTTTCAAATGCTACACCTGTAAAGTGACAGCACCACCTTTTCAGACTAAAGTGTGTGCACGTCTGTGCAAATAAAACATTTTCCTCATCCGTGCTTCAGCACAAGCTGTTTAAAATTCTGAAAGGGTAGCATAAACAATTCCAACACGTACCTGACAACTAAAATGAGATCCAGCAAGGGCCGCATCCAGAGGCCTCAATAAGTTTCCTGCACAAAACCTGCCACAATAATCACCTCACACTTCTGCGGTCATAACCCCACATTCCCTCAGTTGGCCGTGTAACTACCCCACCATTTCCTTGGGAAGGCCGTTACACGGAGCTAATGTCTGTGTGTCTGGGTGATTTATCTTGGGCTGAGGGAACCCGTCGTCCAAACTCACACATTATCCAGCTCATTTACAGCCCCCAAAGTTACTGCTGGGCCACAGCCAAACTGACGAGAAAAAACTATTGGGCCCAAACAAAGTATTTTCCAACTGACGACCCATAGAAAAATCCATGGTGTGTGTGTGTGTGTGTGTGTGTGTGTGTGTGTGTGTGTGTGTGTGTGTGTGTGTGTGTGTGTGTGTGTGTGTGTGAATGTGCGTGTGTGTCTGCAACCATCTGACTCAGCCCGTTTTCCACATGTATATTTGTCTTTATATAGACACTTACATATGCCTCCGATGTATCAGTATCCGATGCAGAGCAGACAGATGTAGCCTGCCTAATAAGGAGACACTTTGCCACTCCTCCGGCTGCTCCGTCAGGTCCCCCGCTCCTTACCTTGGTAACGCTGAGTGACACACACCCACCCCTGTCTGCCAGCCTGTCACCCCGCTCACTTCCATGTGAGCACTGCTAGCACTCCCACCGCGCTAAATAGGTTCCATGCTACGCTAAAACTGACATATCATTTTTGGTTTCCGTAGGAAGCCATGCTGAATGTGCATTACAGTACCCGAGCAAAAAGAGAGGAGATATTATACATTTGGCTTTTGGGTTGGAAACGTTTTACAGGTACTGACCATCATCATGTCCATCTGATGGAGGTTAAGAAGGTCCAGGCTGTCCCCCTAGAGCTTCAGGAGGGGCACAGGGCACAGGGCACAGGGCACAGGGCACAGGGCACAGGGCACAGGGCACAGGGCACAGGGCACAGGGCACAGGGCACAGGGCACAGGGCACAGGGCACAGGGCACAGGGCACAGGGCACAGGGAGAGAGCATTAGCATGCTGCCCTGGGAGCCTGGCCAGGCAGGTGGGGGGCTGAGGGGATGGGGACAGGGGGGACGGGGGGGTTGGGGGAGGAGAAGAGAACTGTGGCTGGGAGGGAGACAAAAGTTGAAGTGGGAACTAAAGAAAAGGACTTATAGACGGGGGAGAGAGAGGGAGGGAGAGAGAGAGAGAGAGAGAGAGAGAGAGAGAGAGAGCGAGAGAGAGAAAGAGAGAGGGAAATAACAAGCTGAAAAAGGTAGAAACCCAGCTTCCTTGCATCTGCACCCTGAGGCTGTCCCTTATCTGAAAAGGAGGGCCACAGTGAACTGGAATGGCACTGCTGTTTCTCTAGTCACAGTGTACCACCCATCAACGAGGTGTGAAACCACTGGACTACAGACTCCATGGTGGGTCAGAGCCCTGTGGGCCTTCCAGAGTTAGAATGGGGGCAACGAGGGCAACATATCAGGTAGCTTTGGGGCAGGAAGGGGGAGAGGAGGGGAGGAGAGGCTTGTTGGAGGTCAGAGGGCCAGTTACTAAAGGGAGGATGACAGATAGAAGTTGGGCTATAGAAGGATGAGAAACTAGGTCAGATACTAAGGCTTCATGTACATCAGGACGTACCCTTTGAACCCCGCCAAAGGAGGCTTTCAGCAGCCTAATGTAAAAAGACAAAGGTGCTCAATAAGAAGAAACCCTCTGCGAACAAAACGATTCTCCTGTCATGACATCAAACACAAACAGCTCTCAAAGTATATGCATAGCAGGAAGCAAAAAACAATGACAAACAGCTCTCAAAGTATATGCATAGGAGGAAGCACAAAACAAAGACAGCACAGAGTAAAGAGAGCGTTTCCTTCAGCCATTTGAGGGAGGATCCAGCTAAGCCAGGGAGCAGCCCATTGAGAGCCCTGCACTAAGAGCTCATACAGCACACAGCTCTAGCCTGAGGGCCTGGTGTGTGAGTCTGTGAGAGGGAAGGCCTTGCTGACACCCACAGCTCTAATGAGAAATGGCCATGGTGCTGCCAAGGGGGGCGGACAGCAGGCTCGCCGATCAAATAACATCTCACATCTCCCAGGAGTGTTTTTCCCAGTTAAACGAGCATATGGCGTCCAACTGGCAGGGCAGCTATCCAGTCAGTCAGTCAGTCAGTCAGCCAGCTAGCCAGCCAGTCAGTCAGTCAGTAGGTCAACATGATGATCTCCAGTTTATCCCTCATCTCTAAATTCAATCTGAACGTAAAATCGACCGACGTAATAGGGCTGTTCTAGCTGTCACGACTCATTTACAAAAACAAATGCTCTATTTTACATTCATTCTCCTTGGCAACTATCAAAAGTGCAATATTAGCTTCCTCGGTCAGCTGAGGCTGACCAAAGTGGCAGTGGCTTCTCTGAGATTAACAAACACCACCTCAGCCTTCATCTGAGCTGCGGACTTAAACCCGTCCTATGAAGATAAAGATCATCGAGTCCAGAGGTAAGTCTCCAGGCAGATGTCCTACGAGGGACGAGGTCAGCGGGGTAAGGAGCATGAAAGGGATTGGCTGAGGGTGCTGTCAGTCAGAGCGTGGCAGACAGAAGCACCAATCACAGCAGGGAGCTCTGTCTCTTCAGCTGCACTATCTGCACTGTGCATTCTCCTACTAGGTCCTTCCCTTTCTCCTGTCGTAGCCTCTGTTTCCTCTCCATACATATCCCGTCCTCTAAATCACCCTTACGTTGAATTCATTTTCTTTTGCTTATTTATTCCTTATTTTCCATTTTTGTTTTATTTTCTTAGATTCTTCTGCTGCCCTCATTTGCTGTCTTTGTTTATTTGCTCCAAAAGCAGGACTCCAGGAGCTTTGTTTTGTCACTCAGAGATGAGCTAAGAGACTGCAGATGCTAGGGAATAGCTTGTGTTTTCCTACTGGTCGAAAATTTACTTTGGTTGAATGCTGTTGATTGTTTTTTGAAAGAGCTGTCAAGTTGAAGCTGTTCTAAGACACATTCTTTGTTCTCTCTTTCTTTCTCTCTCTTTTTCTCCATCATCTGTTTTCTATCTCTCTTTTATTTGTCCTTCTTGTCTTTGTTTCAGAAGAAGAAATCACGTTGTTTCCTCTCAACAGGGCATGTTGCGCTGTTGTGGTTGTCGTGGTTACTGACTTTACTTGCTCAATTGGGAAACGTTTATTTTTACTCGAGGGTAAATAATGCTGATTGCTTGTTGGCGTAGCAAATTGCAGGTATCTTTTTCCTTTTACAAGAGATTTGTTCTGTGGGTGAGATATGATTTATTTTCACTTTCCTACTTCCTCACACATCTTAAATGGGATGTCGTGCGTCAGGAAAATGAAGCAAACTCAGATTGTGATGGATTGGAACAATTATGGAGGAAACAGCCTCAATTAATGTGAGAATCAGTTCAACTTTAGACAGACTGCCTGAAAGGCTGATCGTTTGAACATACTGTGGAATTATGGGTTGATGGGCCAGACTCAAGTGCATTCAGCACAGCTGCATCCACTCCACAGTGCTCCACAGGGTGCCTGGCTGCCAGCCATCATTTAGCTCCGAGGTACTTACAGAGGAGCTGAGGAGAGAGCAGGAGGTGTTTACAGAGGAGCTGAGGAGACAGCAGGAGGTCCTTACAGAGGAGCTGAGGAGATAGCTGGAGGTGTTCACAGAGGAGCTGAGGAGACAGCAGGAGGTTCTTACAGAGGAGCTGAGGAGACAGCAGGAGGCTCTTACAGAGCAGCTGAGGAGACTGCAGGAGGCTCTTACAGAGCAGCTGAGGACACTGCAGGAGGTCTTAACAGAGAAGCTGAGGAGACAGCAGGAGGCTCTTACAGAGGAGCTGAGGAGACAGCAGGAAGTGTTCACAGAGGAGCTGAGGAGACAGCAGGAGGTCCTTACAGAGGAGCTGAGGAGACAGCAGGAGGTCCTTCCAGAGGAGCTGAGGAGATTGCAGCAGGTTCTTAAAAAGGAGCTGAGGAGACTGCAGGAGGTGTTTACAGAGGAGCTGAGGAGACTGCAGGAGGTGTTTACAGAGGAGCTGAAGAGACAGCAGGAGGTGTTTACAGAGGAGCTGAGGAGACAGCAGGAGGTCCTTACAGAGGAGCTGAGGAGACTGCAGGAGGTCCTTCCAGAGGAGCTGAGGAGACAGCAGGAGGTCCTTACAGAGGAGCTGAGGAGACAGCAGGTGTTCACAGAGGAGCTGAGGAGACTGCAGGTGTTCACAGAGGAGCTGAGGAGATTGCACGCAGTTTTTACAGTTGAGCTGAGGAGACAGCAGGAGGTGTTCACAGAGGAGCTGAGGAGATTGCAGTTTTTTTTACAAAGGAGCAGAGGAGACTGCAGGAGGTTCTTACAGAGGAGCTGAGGAGACAGCAGGAGGGCTGGCTCAGGGTGTGACACTCACAGACAATTAGTCTTAGCCAATCAAACCAGCCGTCCAGATCGCTTACTTTTCCTTCGACGCACAGCAACCCGCCCCAACCCTCACAAAACCAAACCCAACACCTCCACCGTCGCAGAATCGCTCTCCATGAACGTGAATACACAGCCGTTATCGGTGGATGTCTCCCACACGAGGACAGGCACCACAAACGGTGTGGAGGGGTCTTACTAAAAACCCCGGTGGTGACATACAGATGCAGTGTGGAGCAGCACCGCGTGGGTCTAATGGCTAACGGGCGCTGAGGCCACAGCACAGAGTGTCGGCAGAGGCTCTGAGCACGTCCGCAACCACGCCAGCCACTTCATTGAGGTGTTCCCATGGTTTCCAGAGAAAACACCAATGTCCATCTGCTAAACCCATGGGAGTTATTGTGCTCGTGGAGGAACTGGAGATAAATGTGTCTTAGCACAAGGTCGTTGGTGAACCAAACACAATGACAGTGTCATCCTCAACAAGGCCCTGTGCAGCTTGGTCGCATTGCTTTTGGGGTGTCAACTGTAGTTTATGTTTTATCCTGTTCTTTGAAGCTCTCTGTAAACTTTAAAAGCGCTATAGAAGTAAAGTGCATTGTTGTGTCATCAGAAGGAAAAAAACAGCCTTTCTACGTGTTCAGCAGATGGTTACCGTGCAAAGAAAAGGGCAAGGCCAATGGCACAATGGGAGCTGAAGGGCAGAAGCCCCTCCCTCCCTACTCTTCCTCAGTGCTGTACTGATGGCATAAGGAAAGAGAGGGGAAATGAAATGTCTTTCATCAAATCAATGGCACTTACAGAGAAGCTGTTGTTCCTGTTACAAAAGCTTGGAGGAGAGCCACTTCCTCTTGTCTGCAACATGTTTTGTTTATCTCTCTTACAATTATGGACGCTGCCATTACGGAGTGAATGAATTCAATGCATGAACAACATCTGATAGGACGATGAGGGGAAACTGTAACGATGCCAAAGGGTTGGTTTCTGGAGAAGACAAAGGCCTATAGGAAAGGAGAAGCAGCGATGCTGGGCTGTTAAATCATCCCAACAATATATCTGAATCATTTTGGGAACATTAACACCTCCCACTCACCTGGCAGCTATTATGGTCTGGCTCCATTTACAATAAGTATCTGATGGGAGGAGGAGACACATTACCTTTCACAAACCGTTGTGCAGATTTATGGGTTGGCATCGTTTCTTGTCTAACGTAATATTGCTTGATCACAGTACAGCTGAGCTTGGCTCTGTGTGGCTGGCTTTGGTATTCACCACGCTGTCGACACAGACACACTCATCTTTCCCATCAATGCCTTTCGTTGCTACATCAATCTCTCCACATCCCTGCCCTGCAGCATCAGGACCAGAGGTTTAGATAAACACAGCTCCAAACTGCCAGAGTACCACTGTCTCTGAACACAGCTCTCCAGCCCTGATCCTCCAACCATAGGCAGTTAACTAGGGGCCCTCAGCCCAGGAGTAGGGCCTGATCCTGGGGATTAACCTGCAGATCTGAACCCGCTGACATGGAACCTCAGGGAGGAGGCACTGGTGAATGATAGAAGTAGAAATGCAGGTGTGAAGGAGGAAGAATGCACTGCCCAGGTAGGAACAAAACAAATATAACCCTAAAACAATAACACCACAACTGGAATAAAGTACAAATAAAAACAATAGATAAAACAAAACATACAGTCATTAAACACTGTATTATAAAAGAAGGGGCAACAAAACAGCAGTATGAAAACAATGCAAAGCTGAAGGAAAATCAGGATCGATTATTTATAAAAGAGATCTGGCGAGATTTAAGATTCTTTAAGAGCTCAAATAGTATGTTTTTAATTTATTTCTTTGACAGTCACTGTGGATGTTGATAGATGTGTACTGGATGTGGTAGGGAATTTGTATCACGCCCAAATTTGGCCACAACACTTTGTAGTAAAAAAAAAATATCCAGAAACATGAAAGAGACTTGAATGTGTGTGTGTGCGTGTGTATGTGTGTGAGAGAGAGTGTGTGTATGTGCGCGTGTTTAAGTGCCAGCAAATAAAAACATATTTCATCTGCTACAGCAATACCATCTTTCTGCATAAGGCCTTCAGCACAGGCCCATAAGTGTTGCAATGAGTGGTGAGAGAAAGCACGCGTCTGGATGGCCCATTTATCCATGCGCCCCCAGTGCCCCCATTACAGCAGCGGCCTCACAGAGGGCTCTTACGCCCACCCGCTCCCATTCCACTGCTGCTCCTAACCTTCTGTTGTAAGGCTGGGAAATCACTGTGGATGTCACTGCAGTCAGTCCATCGCCAGCCCGGAGCGCCACAGGGCGTGCTATCACGCTGGGGCATCTTCATGTGCCCACAGCCACTCACACAGCGGAGGTAAACAACCCCCATCACCTGGCTGCCCTCACAGCAACTATTAGCACCTGCGTTACCATGGCAACACTCGTCTCAAGGTGTCGGAAGGTGTCGACGCCGAGAGAATTCTATGTGCCGAGGTTCAGGTATTCCATGTGCCGAGGTTCAGGTATTCCATGTGCCGAGGTTCAGGTATTCCATGTGCCGAGGTTCAGGTATTCAAACGACTCCGTTATTTGACTCTCTGTGCTGGCTGAGCATGCTAGTCAGTCGGATAATAGAATAAGGTCGAAAAAATGAACGTAACGTTTGCATGATTATCCTTGTGCATTGGTGTTTTGCTGAGGTTCTTTTTCTACGGTCTAAGTGTGTTAGTTCCCCTCAAGTATTATACCAAACAGAAAGACCATCATAACATTCAGAACAGAAATTATGGAAGGGAAGTCTTTGCCTCCATGTCTGCCAATCTTAATGTAGTATTGAAGGATGTTCAATGCCGAGGTCAGCCTGTTTCCTCAGTTCTTTGAGCAAAAAACATCTGCCATGCAAACAAAAGAACACAGAAACAAGTCTGTAGAGAACTGTTCCCAGTGCTTCAAATGGAGAATCCAAACACATCCCTATCCACAGTAAACTGCCCTTTCTTTCCATCACTTAACAGATTGTGTCTAAGAATATCTTTGTTCCCTTCATGTCTTGCTCCTCTTCTCTTGCTTATCCTCTTTGTACCTTCTATGAGAAGCCCTCCGCCACACAAGACCCTGACAAGGAGTGTAAACCGCTAATGAACAAGGCCTCCGTCTCATTAACTCAGGCAGACCCACGCAAATGCATTAACACTAAGGCTCTGTGGCTCTGGACCTGCAGTGGGCTCTGCCGTAAAACTTTCTATCTGGGGAAAACTTCAAGGGATTATTAGAACATGTCGCACACTCCTATCCAACACACACTCTGATGCAATTTTCCACTGCAAAGGTTGATGGTGCCAGGAGAAATCCTCTTAGAGAAAGGCATGTGCTGTATGGTTTTGAACAGCATTCACTTAACAGACTGGCATTCTGAACCTCCCTGGGTCAACAGGATCCCACACTCAAAGACAGATCACCAGTTCTCCTTGGGGCTTGGAAGTTGACACAGTTACGCCAGAGATCTTTTCCAGAAGGAAAGCATGTCAGACTCATTTGGGATATCAATAGCCCCATCCTCAGAGACCTACCGCACTGGAGACAGTAGCTGCCGGAGGACGTCCGCAGAGGGAACAGCCACAGCCTTTACTCCAACACTTGTGGCAGTAACCGTCTCCTCATTTTTACAACAAATTAGAATCTAGAGAGCCTTCAGTGACCAGCTGCTTCAATATCCTGAGCGTGTTTGAGTCTGTGAGTATTCTATTAAAACATGTTAGTATTTGTGTGTGTATGTGTGTGTGTGTGTGTGTGTGTGTGTGTGTAAGGTTATACACAGCTCACTCACCCTGAAGTCAATGCCCACAGTGGAAATGAAGCTCCCAGCCAGAAAGGCTCCATCTTTGAAGCGTACCAGCAGACAGGTTTTCCCCACTCCAGAGTCTCCAACCAGCATCACCTGGACAGCCAGATCCCAGGTGGAAAAACGCCATTAAAAGAGAAAGGAATATTCTATACAATATAATATACATACATGTATGAAGTAGTCTTTGTTTACAGTTTGTTTTTAATTGCTAACAAGCTTTGGTCAATACTGAACCTACTTTTTCAAAAAATTTCACACAGTCAGCATTACAAACATGAATCTCAGCTATACAGTTTATCTCAGTTCCAAAACTCTTTCTTACCAACAAAACACATCATACATGTCTTGAAATGAGCTCATTCATCCACAACACTGGCAACAAGTCTCACTCAGGAAGCAAACACTGTCACTCTTAGCACACTGAACCACAAAATACTAACAACAAAGAGCATTATATAAAAGACATTTTATCTTTAAAGTTTGAATAATTTTTTTTTCTATTATAGAATAAGATCTTTGCACTTTATTGAGTGTACTAAATTATTGTATATTGTATTGTATATTGTAACAAGAATGAATCAGCAATGCAGCAATTTGCAGCAATGCAGAATTTATGTTTTCTATTTCTTTGCATAATAATTTACAGTACTTCATGTAAAACATATTCACTCCCTCTCTTCTGCATTTGGCCACATGTTTTCATCAACATCACATCTTATGTCTTCTCCGGCAATGCACCTTGGGAAGAATCTTTTAGAATGTCTGATCCAACCCTGTCAATAATTGTGGCCCTTATCTCATCAGAGACCACAGCTCTTGGTCTTCCTCTCCTTCCTCTTCTCCCTTTCCCTGCCACTCTTCTCTCTCCACCAACCTGTCCTCTTTGATCCATATTTCCAAAAAAGCCATTCAGAAGCCGTCCCTTTTTATCTGCTTGCTATGAGCAATGAGGCTAAACACAGGTCACCTGGGTAGGTTGTCAGCTGTAAACTGCACTCAGCTGTGTTTGGAATTATAATTATTTCATTTTATTGTCAATATTTTGATATTATTTTCTATAGATTTCAATGTGGCTGCAGCGGAAATGATTTATTTTTTCATCATTCCGTTTTGATTGTGTTTTAACTGTTTTGAACAAAGTGTGTTAGCATTTGAAAAATGTTCTGCAAAAGTATAGTGTTTTGTAGTTTGTGACTGAGAAAGGAGTTCATGAATTTTGGTAACTGTGGTCACCGAATGCATTTTGTGTGAAAGCAATGAAAAGTGATTCAGTTTGTTCCACATAGACTTCTGTTTAGCTGACTGTGTGAAGAGTTTTGACAATGTAACTTCAGTTTTGACCAAGGCTTGTAAGCATTTGGAAAAACCTGTATTATTTCGTTAAATAGTCAATATTTTGATTTTCTTTTCTATCGATTTCAATCTGGCTGCAGCAGAAATGGACAATTTTTCATCATTCTGTTTTGATTGTGTTTTTAACTGTTTTGAACAAAGTGTGTTAGCATTTGAAAAATGTGCTGCAAAAGTATAGTGTTAGAGAGCTTTGACAATGTGACTTCAGTCTTGACCAATGCTTGTTAGCAATTGAAAAAAACTGTACAATTTGAAAATTGTAATATCAAACTGATGACCCTGTTCAATATTGACCATCAAAATAGCTCTAGTTTTCTGATCTGTGGTCACTGAGGGATGAGAATGGGCATTTAGACGTCTGTGGTTGTGCTTCACTTTTCTGATAGTGTATAAGTGTGTCTGTGTGTCTATATGTGTGTGTGTGTGTGTGTGTGTGTATGTATAAGTCTGTGTGTGTGTGTGTATGTGTATGTGTGAGTCTGTGTGTGTTTTTGTCTCTATATGTGTGTGTGTGCGTGTGTGTGTGCAAGTGTGTGTGTGTGTGTGTGTGTGTGTGTGTGTGTGTGTGTGTGTGTGTGTGTGTGTGTGTGTGTGTGTGTGTGTGTGTGTGTGTGCGTGCGTGTGTATGTGTGCGTGTGTGTGTGTGTGTGTGTGTGCGTGTGTGTCTCTCTCTGTGTGTGTGTGTGTGTATGTGTGTGTGTGTGTGTGTGTGTATCAGACCCCCACCAAACGGACAGCAGCACATTCCTCTTCCCATGCCTGGCTTTGATGAGGTTAGAGGTCTGATGTGATTAGTGTGATCAGGTTAGCGTGGGCCCCAGGGCCCTGGACCAGAGGGAATAGGACAAAGCCCAGGAGAGACCACAGAGCAGGGAGGAGAAGGGGAGCAGTGAGTCAGGGTTCAGAGACTGAGCAGTCAGGGTTCAGAGACTGAGCACGGGGAGGGGGACAGGGGAGCAGTGAGTCAGGGTTCAGAGACTGAGCACGGGGAGGGGGACAGGGGAGCAGTGAGTCAGGGTTCAGAGACTGAGCACGGGGAGGGGACAGAGCAGTGAGTCAGGGTTCAGAGACTGAGAGAGCACGGGGGAGCAGTGAGTCAGGGTTCAGAGACTGAGAGGGGGACAGGGGAGCAGTGAGTCAGGGTTCAGAGACTGAGCACGGGGAGGGGGACAGGGGAGCAGTGAGTCAGGGTTCAGAGACTGAGCACGGGGAGGGGGACAGGGGAGCAGTGAGTCAGGGTTCAGAGACTGAGCACGGGGGAGAAGAGTGTCAGGGTTCAGAGACTGAGCACGGGGGAGGGGGACGGGGAGCAGTGAGTCAGGGTTCAGAGACTGAGCACGGGGAGCACAGGGGAGCAGTGTCAGGGTTCAGAGACTGAGCACGGGGAGGGGGAGGGGAGCAGTGAGTCAGGGTTCAGAGACTGAGCACGGGGGAGGGGGACAGGGGAGCAGTGAGTCAGGGTTCAGAGACTGAGCACAGGGAGGAGGACAGGGGACTGGAGAGAGGAAGTGGGGAGAGAGAGGAGGAAAAATGAGAGCCAGAGAACGATGCAAAAATATTTCACCACAGGAGGCATGATGAAGAGTGATGAAGAGTGATGAAGAGTGATGGTGGACCACAGCCCAGATGAAGTACAGTGTGTTACACAAGAGATGACATATTCCCCTGTGCCCCTCCTATGCCTTTCCAATATTTATATAACCCCTGTCCTTACTCTATTCTACTCTCTCTCTCTCTCTCTCTCTCTCTCTCTCTCTCTCTGTGTCTCTCTCTCTCTCTCTCTCTCCTTCTCTCTCTCTCCTTCTCTCTCTCCAGGCAGGGGCAGGAGTGGGACGGTACCTTGCCTTGCTATCCATCTCCTCTCCCTGCCTCATGGTTTGGGGATGTGACTGCCCCTGCCTCTGCACAGACCAGCCCCCCTAAAGCAGCCGTCCCCCTCACATCGACATCATAAGCTGTACTTCACCAGTCCTGTAAATCACAGCCTTTGTGTGTCTCACTGCCTTACAGGGCTGTTAATAGATTCTATGGGTTTGTGCCTGTGGACAGTGAGCCCTTGTCTGAACAGTGATTCACAGTGGGTGGCTATCTGAAGCCGGAGTTTCAGGGAGTTAACCTTCCCTTTGATATAAGGCATGGAGGTGAGGTCTTAGCTCATTGACATCCTTCAGAATGCATTTTCTTCATTTTTACCTATTCTGTAGTATAGCACTATAAATTTGTGTTTTAAATAAAATTCTGTGGTTTGGCCATATGTACTTTTGAGAAGATCTAATTGATTAGGCACAACCTGTTGATTATAGGGCAAGTTTTACTTTAGCATCAATTAAGCAAACGATGTCATAGAGATAACATAGAGGGGTGAAAGGGAAGAGAAGCTACTGTAAGATAAAAAGCATGTCAAGCTTCCCATTGCAACAGATCCAGGGTTTCATTACAGACATTTGTGTTCAAGTTTCTCCCCGCTCCATTTCTGATTTCACGACTCAAACGCATGCTTGTAATGTAAACACCGTTCTAGGTCGCTTGCCTGCTATCAACTGCCCGCTATTTACACAGCGGCGCCAACCACCACTTATAAAAGAGAAGACAAGGTATAAGCTTCATTTAAAGTAAGGAATGGGTGAATGAAAGGAAACACATTTTCAGCCCTCTTTTGTAAAATTCAAGAATGCATCTTTTCCTTCACATTTTTCAAACAAAAAACACATTCATACTACTTTCGGGCACTCACCTTGAATACAATATCATAGAACTCACTGCTGTTACTAAGGGAGGGCCGGCTAGGATGGACTACACCGTTTGCCTGGACAATACTCCCGGAGCTGCTCTTCTCCGAAGTCTCATTGGGTTTACCGGTGGGACTACCTGTCGCAGGGCTGCTGTTGGCATTCTTGCCTTTAACTGCCTTCTTGCGAGACATTTCTCAAATCTTATTGAAACTATAGCCTACTCAAAGATGACACGCTACAAAGAGTGTTTTTTAAGAACAAAATTAAAGTAATAACCCGTCTGTTTGGTAGGTTAAATGTTGTCGGAGATACACGATGTCCTGATGTTCCGTTTTCACCTGTAAATTAAAGTAATTCCTGTCGGCATTTTCTTTTTTTGCTTAAAAACTTGTGCAAAACGGCCCCAATGACTATTTTGCGCTCCCTTCGTTGAAAACTGGTCTTTGCTGAAATGGTAAAGTATCTTGGTTTACTCTTGTCTTCATAGCTCCATTCTCTTGACACGCTGCTTATTTTTCCACGGGACCACAGCCTCTACCAATAGCGCGTGTGAGCGTAATTAAGTAACCACCAGATGCAATAACAGACTCCACCTTGCCAGCGCACGCGGACCCTTGGAAGGGAAGAAGGATGCGCTGAATTGGGATCAACAGAGGTCAGGATAAGAGCACTTTAAGCTAGTCAGCAACCGTTATTTGTGTGCTGCGGAATATTTAGAATACACAAACAGACCTCTCAATAGCTGTAGAAATTGTATAAACCAATGACAAGAGAAAAAGTGCGGTTGCTTTACGGATTACTATATCACACCCACGTGCTCATATGCTTACAAGACTGCTCATATGCTTAAAAAGAGCAGAACAAGCTCTGCGTGTGGAAGCATTTTTATATAGATTACACACACACACACACACACA
>JAPMUY010010519.1:110000-112500 GCA_026901105.3 Galaxias olidus
ATTAGTTGGTCCGTGGAGACCAATTAGAGGTCCGTGGCTAAACAAACTGCAGTCCTGCTTAACAACGCGCTCTCCTTTTCACCCTCCCTCCCTCTCTCTGATCCCACCATACTTCCCTCGCTCCGTTTGCTTCGAGCTCCGCAGCCTGCTAGCTCCGTGTTTGGGGGAGTAACGGGGGGATCCTTCATAGCTGACTGCTGGTGTGCCGCTCTCCAGGACCCTCTCTGCTCTTCAAGCTCAAACAGTGAGGCGGGACAGCCACTAGGTGGCAGTGCAGCTACAGACTGACGTACGTTGGGAGTGTGTGTTTACCTGGCTAACCCACGACGCAAAGGTCACTTGCACTCCCACCAGACGGTGGTCGTTCCTGATACAGGGCCCGTGGGAGAGCCTGGTGCTGGCGGCTTAAGGTTTTGATCCTCCTCGGTGCTGTCTATCACACGTGACGTTTCTATGACGACTCAGAGGCAGGAAGGAGAAGACTGTAGATCCAGACGGACGGTAGAGCACCTGCTCTGTCTGCATATGTCCTTAGATCAGAATGTGAGTATGCCAGGTCAGAGGGGTCAGGGGGCGGAGGGGGGGGGGGGGGGGGGGGGGGGGGTGGAGGTAGTTAGGAGTTTAGGGGAGGTAGATAGGGGGAAATCAGGTCAGTAACTGCACTGAACTGATGGATAGGTTGCCAGGTCAGTAACTACGCTGAACAGATGGACAGGTTGCCAGGTCAGTAACTGCACTGAACTGATGGATAGGTTGCCAGGTCAGTAACTACGCTGAACAGATGGACAGGTTGCCAGGTCAGTAACTACACTGAACAGATGGATAGGTTGCCAGGTCAGTAACTACACTGAACAGATGGATAGGTTGCCAGATCAGTAACAACACTGAACAGATGGATAGGTTGCCAGGTCAGTAACTACACTGAACAGATGGATAGGTTGCCAGGTCAGTAACTACACTGAACAGATGGATAGGTTGCCAGGTCAGTAACTACACTGAACGTACGGATAGGTTGCCAGGTCAGTAACTACACTGAACGTACGGATAGGTTGCCAGGTCAGTAACTACACTGAACGTATGGATAGGTTGCCAGGTCTCGAGCGAGGTACTTTTTTATATTTTACTTTCTCACTATCTCTGCTGCCACTCCAAACATCCATCTACGGCGGACAACAAACCCTCATGAAGGAGTTCAGAGAGCAACCTTGACCTTCTCACATCAATTCTTCAAGTTTGAGTCCGGACAGGCTAGGGTAAATAAAAAGAAAAAGAAAAATACACACAACTGTGTTTGATGTCGCTGGCGGAAGGCTCTGGAAAGCCCCTTCTCGTCGGAACTAACTGCCGCCAAATGGCAACCTTTAATTCACACAGTGTGTCTGTCATTTGAGAGGAGACTGAAGCCAGAAGCCTGACCGTAGAGTCCCTCCGACACATCAAATGACTCTCTGCCTTTTCTGACTGGCTCCTAACAGTATGGAAAAGAGACAGACAATAAACCCATGAACAAATCCCTGTTGCTGATACACAGAGAGAGAGAGAGAGAGAGAGAGAGAGAGAGAGAGAGAGAGAGAGAGAGAGAGAGAGAGGAGAGAGAGAGAGAGAGAGAGAGAGAGACATACATATACATTTGTAATTGTTTAATTATTTTATAATTATCTGTTTCTTATTATGATCTATGTAAAGTAATCAACATTGTATTTGTATTATTTTGTAAACTGCTTTGGCACATTTGTCTCCTTTTTGCACAGTCATGCCAATAAAGCTTTGAAATTAAAAATTTAAATTGAGAGAGAGAGAGAGAGAGAGAGAGAGAGAGAGAGAGAGAGAGAGAGAGAGAGAGAGAGAGAGAGAGAGAGAGAGAGAGAGAGAGAGAGAGAGAGAGAGAGAGAGAGAGAGAGAAAGAGAAAAGAGAATGAAAGAAAGTGTGTTCAATAAGGAACAGTGAGCAGTGAGGAGTCTGGAATCAATATTGTTGTCGTTTGTCTCTGGTGGGGGCTGAGGAGTTGAAGAGGAGCAGTGCCTGAGGACAACCAACCGCATCCGCCTTCCTTTCCTGCAGCGCCGCCACTTCCTGTCGGGGTCGTCAGGGGTCAGGGGATAACTACTTCCGGGTCGCAGGGGGTGCCACCTGTCTCCGGTTGTCTTGCCCCCCTCCCCCCCCAACTACAGCCAGGTGGGGGAGAGATAGAAGATGAAAAAGGGGGGAGGTTGACATCACTGTGTCTTCTTCACCATCTGGGAGTCACGTGATAAGAGACAGAGAGACAGACAGAGAGAGAGAGAGAGAGAGAGAGAGAGAGAGAGAGAGAGAGAGAGAGAGAGAGAGAGAGAGAGAGAGAGAGAGAGAGAGAGAGAGAGAGAGAGAGAGAGAGAGAGAGAGAGAGAGAGAGAGAGAGAGAGAGAGAGAGAGAGAGAGAGAGAGAGAGAGAGAGAGAGAGAGAGAGAGAGAGAGAGAGAGAGAGAGAGAGAGAGAGAGAGAGAGAGAGAGAGTGAGGGG
>JAPMUY010010519.1:117500-120522 GCA_026901105.3 Galaxias olidus
GAGAGAGAGAGAGAGAGAGCAGAGCAGAGCAAAGCAGAACAGAGTTATCAGTGATCCGTGGAGCATACAAATAACCCATATTTCCATGTTGTATTATGGTCACATTACCAGCGACGGCCCTCTTAAAACTCTCACACTGTAGTAAGCCGCACTCTGTCCCTAGCCACTCCAGACTGCTAAACCAAACGACACCACCGCCATAGCACATCCACGCTGCCAGCACCACCTCCATTAAATAGCCCATTTCAAACGCGTTCTGCTCTCTCCATTGCTCTTTAAGAGGTAGAGTATGAGCAGGGAGTGTTTCTGAGCGGTGGCCAGGCTACCAGCCTCACAGTGGGGGTGGGGGGTGGCCTTGTACTCTCAGCCTTCCCTTCTTCCTCCACTGTGGAAGGAGAGGCAGCAGCGCCAACAGAGGGAGGAGGATGAGGAGGGAGCACCCACCACTGTCCGTTACACCCTTCATAAAACACAAAGTATCTCGTTGACCATCCAGCCTTTTTATATTATTTTTTTAAATCGGGCGTGTGACTTTGTCAAAAGCTTTTTTCTTGTCCACAACACAAGTACTACGGTATGGTGGGGTGAGCGCTGGACAAAGTGTTCTTTGATTGAGTGTTGCGTTTTGGGCTGCATGCCAGACGCCTTTCCACACCTTGCCCTCGGCAAGTCTTTATTGAGCGTATGGGCCGGGCTGCCTAGTCGCCTTCACCATTAGTGCACTCAACACATGGCCAAGCAGCTACAAGAGCTCCACCGCGGCTACCTCCGTGTGTGTGTGTGTGTGTGTGTGTGTGTGTGTGTGTGCGTGTGTGTGGGTGTAGTGTGACTGGTTGAATGCTTTGGTTTCTGTCTGTTAAAATGGCCCAGCTCTGCCTCTAAGCTGAAACAGCCGAACTCTGTCGATGTATAAATGTCCCGACAATTATTTTACACTGTTACAACCAAACTGCAATTACTTTAACTGTGGAACGACCAGACGGAGTAATAGAGTGTTAAAACAGGCGACAGGTGTGTGTGTGTGTGTGAGTGTGTATGTGTGTGTGTGTGTGTGTGTGTGTGTGTGTGTGTGAGTGTGTGTGAGTGAGACAGTTATATTGTCTGTGACGATGAGCAATGCAATGTGTGCATACAACGTCTGTGCCTGCCTAAGAGTGTTTGTGTGTGCTGTTAGAAAGGCTGTTTGTGTGTTTAAGAGTGTGTGTGTGTCAAATAATATTGGTGTGTTTAAGAGTGTGTGTGTGTGTGTGTGTGTGTGTGTGTGTGTGTGTGTGTGTGTGTGTGTGTGTGTGTGTGTGTGTGTGCATCCAAGCGAGAAAGCCTCTCGAAGCCAAAACAATAATTGGACCGACCGTGAATCAGCGCGAGAGCCTGAGTAAATAAATAAGACAAGTAATTTATTTTACTCTGGGAAGCCGTACCTCATGTCTGGTTGGAACCTTGTCCTGCCTCGGCCTCCTCCAGAACACTGGGAGGCTGCTCGCTGCACACTGTCCCTGGGAGGCTGCTCTGTGCCAGGCCTGCTCGCTGCACACTGTCCCTGGGAGGCTGCTCTGTGCCAGGCCTGCTCGCTGCACACTGTCCCTGGGAGGCTGCTCTGTGCCAGGCCTGCTCGCTGCACACTGTCCCTGGGAGGCTGCTCTGTGCCAGGCCTGCTCTGCTGCACACTGTCCCTGGGAGGCTGCTCTGTGCCAGGCCTGCTCGCTGCACACTGTCCCTGGGAGGCTGCTCTGTGCCAGGCCTGCTCGCTGCACACTGTCCCTGGGAGGCTGCTCTGTGCCAGGCCTGCTCGCTGCATACTGTCCCTGGGAGGCTGCTCTGTGCCAGGCCTGCTCGCTGCACACTGTCCCTGGGTGCCTGCTCTGTGCCAGGCCTGCTCGCTGCACACTGCCCCTGGGTGCCTGCTCTGTGCCAGGCCTGCTCGCTGCACACTGTCCCTGGGAGGCTGCTCTGTACCAGGCCTGCTCGCTGCACACTGTCCCTGGGAGGCTGCTCTGTACCAGGCCTGCTCGCTGCACACTGTCCCTGGGAGGCTGCTCTGTGCCAGGCCTGCTCGCTGCACACTGTCCCTGGGAGGCTGCTCTGTACCAGGCCTGCTAGCTGCACACTGTCCCTGGGAGGCTGCTCTGTACCAGGCCTGCTAGCTGCACACTGTCCCTGGGAGGCTGCTCTGTACGAGGCCTGCTCGCTGCACACTGTCCCTGGGAGGCTGCTCTGTACCAGGCCTGCTCGCTGCACACTGTCCCTGGGAGGCTGCTCTGTACCAGGCCTGCTCGCTGCACACTGTCCCTGGGAGGCTGCTCTGTACCAGGCCTGCTCGCTGCACACTGTCCCTGGGAGACTGCTCTGTGCCAGGCCTGCTCGCTGCACACTGTCCCTGGGAGGCTGCTCTGTACCGGGCCTGCTCGCTGCACACTGTCCCTGGGAGGCTGCTCTGTACCAGGCCTGCTCGCTGCACACTGTTCCTGGGAGGCTGCTCTGTGCCAGGCCTGCTCGCTGCACACTGTCCCTGGAGGCTGCTCTGTGCCAGGCCTGCTCGCTGCACACTGTTCCTGGGAGGCTGCTCTGTGCCAGGCCTGCTCGCTGCACACTGTCCCAGGGAGGCTGATCTGTCCCAGGCCTGCTCGCTGCACACTGTACCTGGGAGGCTGCTCTGTGCCAGGCCTGCTCGCTGCACACTGTCCCTGGGAGGCTGCTCTGTACCAGGCCTGCTCGCTGCACACACTGTCCCTGGGAGGCTGCTCTGTACCAGGCCTGCTCGCTGCACACTGTTCCTGGGAGGCTGCTCTGTGCCAGGCCTGCTCGCTGCACACTGTCCCTGGGAGGCTGCTCTGTACCAGGCCTGCTCGCTGCACACTGTTCCTGGGAGGCTGCTCTGTGCCAGGCCTGCTCGCTGCACACTGTCCCTGGGAGGCTGCTCTGTGCCAGGCCTGCTTGCTGCACACTGTCCCTGGGTGCCTGCTCTGTGCCAGGCCTGCTCGCTGCACACTGTCCCTGGGAGGCTGCTCTGTACCAGGCCTGC
>JAPMUY010010522.1:0-121193 GCA_026901105.3 Galaxias olidus
GCTTCCATAGTTTCACAGTTATTGATATTTACTGAGTTTGACCAATTTGTGTTGTAATGATGAAAAAGTAACAAGGATTGCAATAGGGATTGCTATTTTTTCATGTCCATATTTCATGCCCTCCGATGACATCAAACTCATTAACTCTCAGAACTGTCAGACTAAATTAAAGTGCATGTCTAAAACTGCACATGTGAGATTGTGCTAAATAAATCAGCATTGTTTTTTAGTGAAGTGTACAACTCAGTTGGCAGTAAACCATTTTCGAATTGTTTAATTTTTTTAAATTGTTAATATTTTGCTGAAAACTTAATTAAAAATGTTCTCTTGTCATTTCAAGCAATTTTCCATCTTTATTTGACAAGATGTCATGCATTTACAGTTGGTATTAAACCTATTAAACACTCTTGGAAGACCTACATGTCTTGGATAGGTGCATGTGGTATAAACGTGTTTTATTTACAATAAATGCACACTGCCTTCATAGAATCTGTTTTATTTTATACTGTGTTTTGGTCATCTAACCTTGGAACAATAGCCAACCTGATGAAGGTTTGATGACAAAAACAGGGTATTCAAAAAAGCTGATAGTGAGTGAAGATAGGATGGGACCCAGGCAAGTCTGGCGGAAATTGGCTGCTGTGGTATCACCCAGACTGATTGTTGTGAGTGATAGCTGTCTGTCGAGCTGTGATTCCTGAGAAAAGTGCTAAAAACTAAATCCAATGAATTATTATAATTATTATTAAAAGATGTATTTTTTGAACGTTAAAAAGACGTTCAGAAAAGACGTCGCAAAAACTTTCATTTTGAACCCTGTAAGGAGGTCACTTGGACGTCAACAGTGAACGTTTAAAAGATGTCTTTGTTGAACTTTAAAAAGACGTTCAGAAAAGACGTTGCAAAAACTTTCGTTCTGGCTTCTCGGTGGACGTCTTTTGAATGGCCGACAAAGATGTTCAGACGTCTATTCAATGGTCTTTGCTCAGTGGGTAATAATCTGATTCGAATGTACATTCTCTCATGGGAACCTAAGTGCCCTGAATTTCCAATTTGATATCCATTAAATAAGAAACATTATCTATAAGAGGCAATGTTAACCATTCACCTGACTGTCTTCTTGACTGTTTGAGTTATATTCACGTCTTTTGAGATCGTCTCTAGGGCCATGACCGCCGCTCGGCTCTTCCTGACCTCTGGCTCACTGTCATTACTGTTCCTCTGAGAGGTAAAGTCTGGAATATAAATGCACACGCATGGACACAGAAAGGGGGTTAATACATTATAGTAGGATGTCAAGTCATATGATAATGATGAGCGTGTATGATTAAAGGGTTATTGTGTGTTAGCCGCAGACCCAGGTCATGGTAATGACTTTGTAGATCCTGCAGCAGTTTCTCTTTCTCCAGCAGTCTTTTTTCTGAAAGAAAATGTTGATTGTAATTGATGTAGTGCTCTGCACAGATGGCTGTCTTTGTCATAAAAATGTGCGAACTCATACGTGAGAGGCTTCGATGAAAATCTAACTGGCTTTAAATCTTGACATCGTAATGGTTGTATTTTGGCTAGGCACTGTATGTAGGTGGTACCCAGGTTGTTGTTGTGACTTTGCAGCTCCAGGTTGATCTGACACTGCTTCTCCAACTGTTGCTTCAATTCATCCAGCTGCTCCTCCATGATGCTGCTAAATTGTGTGAATATAATAGATATGGGCAGAGTTTTAAGCTTTATATATGTTCCCAGGAGCTCAAATCATATATCCAAGAACACCGGACAGCCTTCGGAAAAGTCTCAAAATATTTTTGAGTGACCAAGCCAAAGCCAGGACTTGATCTGCTCCACCACCAATCTCAAGGTTACTCATGCATGTATCTGATCATTACTTTGTTTCATATTCCCTTCCCCTGCCTCATAAACTGACATCACTACCCTCACCCACACAGTAACTTCCCGGCAAAATATTCACCCTGTCTCCTGTCCCCTCGGTCGACTCCTTTACCCACCTCTTCCCGAACACTGCCACCCTGTCCCCTTCTCAAATCCGTCCTTTCACCACCAGACCAGTACAAACTACCCCCCCCTCCCCATTATTATTATTATCCCTGCAACTATCCTCTCCTCATTCTCGCCCTTAACCCCTAACTAAACTTTTCACCTTGTAACCTCTAAACGACCCACCACGTGTTCCCTTGACCCCATCCCTACTAACATCTTCCAATCCATACCTAGGGACCCATGACTATAGTCATTGGGTGTTTCCATCTGACTAAAGTCACACCCCTCGAAAAACTCTTCTCAACCTATCTGATGTTAACAACTGCAGGCCTGTCTATCTTCTCCTCTAAGTGTCCAAAACACTTGTACGCGCTGTACTCAACCAACATTCTTCCGATTTCAAGCAAAACAATCTCCACTGAACGGGGACATCCCTCTTTGCGGTCACAGAGGCACTCCACACTGCGAGAGCAGACTCCCTCTCCTCTGTTCTCATTCTCCTAGACCTCTCAGCTGCTTTTACCATGGTGAACTACCAAACCCACCTTACTCTTGGAGACTTGGTCATCTCAGGGTCCGCGCTCTCCATGTTTGCATCCTAACTGATGGGTTGATCGTCGATCTATCCTATACCTGCTATGTGAAGGATACTCAATTGATGTTGTCCATTCCTCCCTCTGACACAACATAACACATATTGACATGCTGATACCTTAGAGTGGATGGCAGCTCACCACCTGAAGCTTAAGCCTGACAAAACAGAACTCCTATTCATCCCTGGGAAGTCAAGGTTGTTTCAAGACCTAACCATCACTGCTGATAACGCTTAAGATTGACTGTGAGCACCATCAAACCCCTACAACTCCAAAACAGCAGCAGCACGTCTGGTCTGCAGCAGACCCAAATCCACACAGTACACTGGCTGCCGGTAGCATCACACATCAAATTCAAGTCACTTGTCCAAGGCTATTGGACAATGACTGGAACTGCACACTCCTACCAACAGTGGATGGTCACACCCTATACCACGTCCCGACCATTGCGCTCTGCTGCTGTGTGTTGCCTTGTTGCCCCCTCACTCTGGAAAGAGCAGCCTGGCAGCGCGGTCAAGACTTTTCTCCACCCTGGTCCCCCAGTGGTGGAACAACCTCCTCACTAACATTAGAACCGCAACATCAAATATGAAAGACACACCTGTTCATATTCCCTTTGGTGCTTAAAGGTTGGCATGATCGCTCTTCAGACTTTCCACACCCACTGTTAGCAAGTAAGATCGGAAGTGGGACAGTGCTTGTAACTGTCCAGGTTAACATAGGAAGCGAGAACACTTTTACAAAGCCAATTGCTAAGAGGCGCAAGACCTCACTATATATACGAATAAAAACAACTTACCAACCCGCCCCTCAGCACGAGCAAACATGACTTTACCCAGGTACACTGTAAAAAATTATTTGGCCTTTTTAGTTAGTTCAACTTGTTTTAAGAAGTTAGTTGTACTAAAATTAAGAAAACATTGAGTCAACTTGTTATTTCAAGTTGGAAGCTGCTCAACTGATCACGCAAAACATATTGTCAATGCAACTTAGACATTCAAGTTTACTCAAGAACAATTTAATTAACATACTGAAGACGTCAACTGACTCTTGACCGCGTGAAGTAAGTCATCGTTACTGCTATCCTGATAGGCCATTGAGGTAATATATTTGCATATGTCCCAGCAAGTTATTAAATGTAATATTAATGATAATACAATTTATTTGGATTGTGCTTTACTTTGCAAGAGTAATCTCAAAGCGATACGATCCCTATTGAACATACATAGCAAATTATATAAGGCATTTGAAAAACATATTTTTTGCAACTCTTACTCTGAACATCGTTATCATTAATAACAACCCCTGAAATTTCCACCAGCAACAATTGAGAAATCCGCTGTTTGAGGGTGAGCGGGCTACAGCTCGCGCACCTTCATCGCCTGAGTTCAACTGGAGAGAGTAAGCGACTTCATGGATATTTTGACGCTGCGAATGCTAAACGGGGCTATCCTGGCAAGCAGGAAAATCCGGGAACGGAATCTGAAGTACCCGAAGGGGGCTAATCAGACATGTGTTTCCCCCCTGAAATCTATTGTGAAAAAAAAGTAGCATGTTGACCTGACGTATTTACGTTGAGGTGCTGTGTCGAGAAAATTCATTTATTCAACTTACATGTCAATATCATTAAATGCTCAGTTTAGTGCATGTAAATTTTGTCAAATTGACTTTTCATAGTGAGTTGCATGAACTTAAATTGAAGTACATCAAACTAAAATAACGAAGTTTGCCAGAACCTATATTCTTTGCTCATCTTACTCAAAATCTTAAGGCAACCAGGTTACTCATAATTATAAGTTGAGCCAACTTTATTTTTTTTACAGTGTATCTGTTCATATAAAGAAACAGTCAAAAGTTGTACTTGTAGAATAGAATAGAATAGAATAGAATGCCTTTTATTGTCATTATACACAGGTACAATGAGATTAAGCAACCACCAAACAGTGCAGTACAGAGTAAAACAGGAATAAGATAAGATAAAATAAAATAAATAAAAGTTTAAAATAAGATAAGATGGGTACGTAGTCCCGATAAAAATATATCCACATGTCTATGTACATTGCAGTAAGAAAATATCTAAATCTATGTATAAAATTCACAGCTGAAAAATACGTCTATACAGGTATTGCACGGAATTAACAGGTATTGCACGGAATTAAATAAATATACCTATATGACTATTGCACAGGGGTTACAAATTTGAGTTCAGCAGGGTTATTGCCTGGGGGAAGAAGCTGTTTTTAAATCTGTTTGTTCTGGTCTTGAGGCACCTGTAGCGCCTCCCAGAGGGCAGCAGGGCAAACAGACCAGAGCTAGCTACTTGTCTATAAAGCGTGGAAATATTTTTTTGGGTGTGTGTGTAAGCAAGTAGGCTATATACTCGGTAAGTTCTTTTCGTTATTAGTAGTCATGTCGACCTTTAAATGTGGCATGTAGCAGTTACATCTGGTGTTACATCTGCATTTGATGTACTCTTATTTAATTTTTGGGCTTTAATTGAAGCTCTTGAATTTCCCTTAGCCGACAATTAGGTTTGTGATGCATTTGATTAGTTTCCTGGCATTTAATGTGGCGCTTGCATTGCTCTTATCTAGGTGATTGGGTTAGGGATGTACTTATTTGTCTACCTGAATGGTTTTTACCTTCTGTTGTTGTAAGCACTATTTGTAAGTCGCTTTGGATCAACGAACCGCTAAATTACTGCAATGTAATATAGTGTGATCCCAATGTGTGTTAAGTTGAATTACCTAAGTGCATATTAGTTTGAGTTAATACTGTAAATGGGGTTGGAGATGGATAATTGGAATTATCCTTTTCTTCAAATTATCATAAAGATAATTTTTTATTATTTAAAAAAAAAATTTTTTTTCCTTATTAAGAATTACATTTTTTGTCGGCATCAAATATTCTCATTAGAAATAATTGTATAATAAAAATTCAATAAATAAAAATGGATATCTTAAACACACTACTGCAAAGAACCCCCAGGGTGCTGTAAGTCCACCCGTTAAAGACCACAGTACACATGACAATCATAGGGTGGGATTTGGGGTGTAAAGTGGAGTGGGCAAACATGTATAGCACACAGCTTGATCATACTGAATAATTGACATCAATGATAGACCTCTAGTTGGGGGCGCTCTGTAGAGTATGGTCCCTCCCTGGCAGACTCGCTTAACTATTAGTATCAGTGGATTTCAAATGAGACAGGTACAAAGTTTACAGTATAAGTGAGTTTTTTTGTCTTCAAAAGATAATTCCTTGCGTACAGACAAATTTGTAAACCACAATGAACTCCAACTCCACTGAGTGTGTTTTAGGTTATTCAAGTGCACTCAAATGCTTAAATTCAGATTCAGATTTGTTGACACATTGATACATTTTCATTCCCTCCTCTGAATTCCCCGTCAATCATCCTGCAAAATCCCTCCTTGATTAAAATGGTCTTCTCCTCCCCTCCTGCCCATTTGGCCGTTGTTGTCAGATCGCATATTCCCAACTGAGTATTCAGCTTAGCAATTAACACTACTTTCATGTTGTCATGGGCAAGGGCTGGCAAAAATCATTCATATAATGATGTCCTGCGCTTCAGGTTATTCTTGACCTCACCTTGAACACAGCATATGTAAAACCAGGCAGAGGTTGTAAAAAGCATAACAGGGAGAATAATGTTCTTTTTCCGGGGTGCAAGCGCTGTTTGACTAAGAGCTTGTCAACTGGATAAGGGCAACCAGTGCAGCTAGGACATTTGATTATGTATAACAGGCAACAATATTATGCTAGAATGATACTGTTAGATGAATTTCAGGTGGAGCAAAGTTGCTAATTTGGTGCAAAGGCCTGTACTAATCAGGGATTTTGGATTCGGGCATTTTCTAACCTGCAAAACAAAGACACCTTGATGCCCCTAGGCCCCATGAACACTGTACAAGTGAAAATGGAATTAGCATGAGCCCAGTGGAGCCTGTCAGAATCAACTATACATATATTCACATTACCTAGCAGTCTAAGGCTTCAACCCATTTTCATTAAAAAAAGCATGCATCTCAATGTAACAGAGCCTACAACAGTCCAATTGTGCCTTAAAGACTGACTCACCTGTAGATTGGGTCGTGAGACAGTGATTGAGGAAACTGTTAGAGAAACCACATGGGTCTTCACCGAGAGAAAATATTCTGCCCCACGGCCTTACAGCAACCCAATTTTACAACTCCTGTGTTAGATTGTCTCGACCTGTTCCTGTGGAGGTAAAGGGTACTTCTACGCTGGAGGGATCCATGCAGACTGATAACAAACCTGGACTGATTCAAACACAGTCTACTTTATCTATTGATTCACCGTTTTAATAGCATTTATTCTTTTCTCTGGGCTTACATTAAACATTCAAATCTGCTGCCTCCTGTCTCCTTTTATTCTGTCTTTATCTCTTCGGCAGCCCAGCAGCTACACTGTTGGATCATTAACCAAGCCCCCAGGCTCCTCCTCTCACTCCAGGTAGACTGATGGGGGAATAGCACGCAAAAGGAGAGGTGGATGAAAGGAGAGTCTCAGGCAAAACTATGACAATGGGATGTCAAGCGACTCCTTTTAAGCTGTGAATTAAATTGTATCAAGGTAATCGACCCATCAGCAATGATGCTGTAGAAGGTTCATACTATTTGGCAAGATAGACTTTAAAACATTCAAGGTTCCTTAATATATCCTAATAGATATTCTCACTAGAGCACATTGGTAGTCATATAACCACGCTGCTAGAAAGTAAAATCTAGCTGTTGAGGTGAAAAGTAGAAAACATCACATGATCAAGTTTTCCATTTTCTATTTCCAATTCATCTGGAGTCTATTCCAGAGCAATGTCGTGTTAGGAAGCCAGAGGAGCCCGGACGGTTGGCATTGTGACACAGGGTGTGTTTTTATAGCTGTTGGTTAATTATTGATAGCAGATAGTTACTCAATCACTAGGGACAGTAACCACTGGCGGCTCTGAGATAAAAGAGGCCGTGGTCGTGGTAAAAGGCCAAGTGACAGGCTGTGCTGCTGTTCATTGCAGGTTTATCATAGCGCAGAATTACTGGGGGAGATGCAAAACCCTTCATTACTGTGTACATGCAATATTGGTAAGTTAGATTTGAAGTTTGTCCACAGAAATTCATCTAGATACAATCTACTGCATCACAGTCCCCTTCATTTCATGAATGATGTATACTGATACCCTGCAAACACTTACTCAAAAGTTTGGGGGTCACTTAGAAATGTCCTTATTTTTTTTTAAATAAAAGCAGAGTCAATTTCAATTAAAACATCTATAATTGATCAAATCTAGTCTAGACATTGTTAATGTGGTATATTATTATTATACCTAGAAACAGCATATTTGTTATGGAATATAGGTGAACAGAGGCCCATTTGTGCCAATGGCACATTGTGTTAGCTTAATTCAAGATCATTGTGCAATCATGTTACCACATCTGAAAACTGTTGTGCTGATTGAAGAAGCATTGCAATGGCCTTCCTTCGGCTAGTTTGTGGGCATTTGTGGGTTCAATTATAGTCTCAAAATGGCCAGAAAAATATTTTTTTCTTCTGACACGTCAGTCTATTCTTGTTCTGAGAAGTGAAGGCTATTCCATCTGAGAAATTGCCAAGAAACTGGAGATCTCATACAACGGTGTGTAGTACTCCCTTCACAGAACAGTGCAAACTGGCTCTAACCGGAATAAGAAGAGAAGTGGGAGGTCCCAGTGCACTACTGAGTAAGAGCACAAGTTCATCAGTCTCTAGTTTGAGAAACAGATACCTCACAGGTCCTTAATTGGCAGCTTAATTAAATGGTACCTGCAAAACACCAGAATCAACATCAACCATGAAGAGGCTACACCTGGATGGTGGCTTTCTAGGGAGAGTAGCAAAGAAAAAGCCATATATGAGACCGGCAAATAAAATGTAATGATTTAGAGAAGCAAAAGAAAACATTGGACAGACGAAGATTGGAAAAAAGTGTTATGAACAGAAAAATGTAAGTTTGAGGTGTTTTGATTACACAGAAAAACATTTGAGACGCACGAGTGCTTGACGCCTTACGCCAAGCATGGTGGAGGAAATGTGATGGTCTGGGGGTGCTTTGATGCTGATAAAATGGGAGATTTCTACAGGGTAAAAGGGATCTTAAATAAGGAAGGCTATCACTCCCTTTCGCAACGCATTGCCATACCCTGTGGACTATATTCAAGCCAATTTCCTCCTACAACAGGACAATAACCCAAAGCACAGCGCCAAACTATGCAAGACGTAATAAAAGAAGAAGCTGTCAGCTGGTATTCTGTCTATAATGGCCAGCGCAGTCACCAGATCCCAACCCTATTGAGCTGTTGTGGGTGCAGCTTGAACGTATGGTACGTAATAAGTGCCCATCAAGCCAATCCAACTTGTGGGACGTGCTTCAGGAAGCATGGGGTGACATTTGTCCTGATTAACTTAACATCTAGAATGCCAAATGTCTGCAAGGCTGTAATTGCTGCAAATGGAGGATTCTTTGACAAAAGCAGTTTGAAAGAAAAAAATATCACTTAGAAATAAAGCTTCTTACCTTTTTTAACACTGTCAATGTCTTGACTATATTTTCTATTAATTTTGCAACTAATTTGATGAATAAAAGTGTTAGTTTTCATGGAAAACATGAAAGGTGGAGGTTTTCTGGGTGACCATACGTTTGAGCGGTAGTGTGTACACACACACAGCACTGTGCATACCTTTCCTGATGCTGGTGGTCACACAAAAATATTTATTTGACATAGATTTTCTTTTCACTCACTTTGTATTTTATGTATTGATTAATTGTATGTATTGATAAAAAAGTCAAATAAAACTAACATATTTTTAGAAAACATTTTTTTGGACACCTGCCTAGAACTTTTGCACAGTACTGTATATTCAGTGTTTGTTACCTTAGTGATCAATAAACAAAGTGTCTGTCTGTAATTCTAATGCACTGTTATCTATAATGGCAATAGGCTCATTCAGCAGCCCATCATTTTCCACGATTAGAAGTGGTCACATACTGTAGCTGCTATGTGTAGTTTATTTGTAGGAGGTGATTTTAGTTATCCCTACCGTATGCTTCGTGTAACCGTCGCAAAGAAAACATGCACAATGTTCGTGGTCACTGCATATCGCTAGTATGATCAACGATTATACTCCAATTATGGGCATCTCTTCCTGATTTAGCACTTCCTTGTGCCAAATCGTCAGTTTCGCGGGAGATCATGCCTGGTGGCAGACAACTTATATATTGAATATTGACTTCAGGAAGACTGATCTGAACAATGATTTTTTTTTCATTCTCCCAATGTGTAGAAAGGTATTGATGACACCTTAATACAAAATTATTATTGTTTTTATTGACGATAATCAACATAATCTATAAATTTTAATGAAAAAAATAAAGAAAATATAAAAAAGACTAACATTGTACATTGAATTTTTGTAATACAGCAAAAATAACTAACCTTATTAGTCTGCTATACTGTATATTATTCAATTGTCTTCATACAATGACTGATAATGAGAAGTAAAATAAGTCAATAGGGGGATTAGCTTTGTTACTTAAAACAAAAGGTAATTTAATAATCAAATAATTTCATGGGATAATACTTTTAAGCAATTTACTAAATGGAAAGGATTTTCCTCCTCCCCAAGAGGCCTAATACAAACCAAGATATTGTTTAGGCAATTCCTGAGCTGTAAATGATTGGGGGCACTCTGTAGTTTGGGTGGTAAGATCAAATTTCACTTTGAATCAATACAAAGTTGGTCAGAGTGATCACTTTTATCCTGTTATAGAATTGTTTATATCCTGATGACTTGCTTGCCAAGGGCTTGGGATCCTCTATACTGCAGTTAAATTGGTCTTTTATTAGCCAAGGCCATTCGCACAAATGAATATCCCTGCCAATATCAAAACAAACCAAACCAATAACCACATAGTAAGATACTGTATTAATATTACCAATGCAATGACTGATTATTGGCTTAATCACACACTTTGTGACATTAAAACAAAAGGCGGTCTTACAGTTTTCCAAAATACAGGTAGCTGTATTTAGAATGTATAAAGGCATTCAAATAATTATACATTATAAAGTTACATTCAAAACTGTATTTTACAGTCACAAAAATAATACATCTGAGAAATTCCAATTAATTTGTGAGTCTAAAGTTGGTTTGGCAATATGATATGTATATATAATTATCATCACAAACTATGAGCCTTTTATTTACTCTCGTCTAATACAAAAGAATGTTACACAAACGAACCTGATTAAAGTTCACCAAGACTCACAGCAGTCAAATCTAGCATATAATCACTATCACATACTTTAGGTTGTAGCAGGACATACGCAAATATAAGAAAGGCTATAAAAAATACTAACACTATTTTGGTTGGGACACGCTGTTAGGTCCTAGGCAGCACTCATATCCTATTTACTCCACCAGTACACATATAGCATACATCAATTACATTTTATTACAGTGCTGAAAGAAATCCTAGAATTTGTAACGCAAATAAATTATCTTGTGTATCTATAAGTGCTGCCTTAAGGCAAATTTTATATATTTCCTTTTAAATAGTTTTTAAATGGCAAACTGTCAATTACATTACAATAAATGCAATACACATTTTCCTGTAAATAATAACAACATTGATCGAACCCAACACTTACTGTAGCAAGAACTCTAACCTTACCGGTAGAACACGCTAATCTATTACATCACAAATTTTTTTTTCCCTAAGCATTACTTTACTTCAAAATACCAGCAACACAGCTATAATGTAAATGAAAGTAAACCCCTTAATTTTAAATCAAATATCTACAATCAGCGAAAACATTTTTTTTTTTTTTTTAATGATTCAAGTGTATTCAACCGCTGTGCAAATTATACTCATTAAATCCAAACTTAATCACTTCGACTTTCGGTTGTTGCACCAACACATTGCTTTGTTTCAGTTTTAGATACATACACGGAGGGAGCAAGTTTAACATGTTTGAACTCTGAGTGCAACAAAAAAGTGTGATACGATGCTCTAGCTCTGCGCTTCCCCTGGCTTCAAGCTCCCATTGAAAACAATGACGAGTGCCTCCTAATCTGCGCTTTTGCGTCGCTCTTGCTAGGGCCTTCAGGTGAGCAGTTATGATTGGAAAACATCGGTTTATGAAACAGAAATGTAAGTCACATGCAAGACATTACAATATTGTAGGAACTCGATAGCTAGCAAACACTTCATTCTAGCCACTTTCAAAAGACTGGTTGGTTAGCTAGAGGTACACAGAAAGTGGCATCAACAGCATTATACCTGTTAACTTCATAAATATTTTGTTTCATTTCACTTTTGAAATGAACTAGGGCAAAACAGTAAACAAAACAATGGCTAAAAACACTATGCCCTTTGCAAACTACGAGTTTAGAATTGTGATTACAGTTCTTTACCTAAAATGCATTATAAATAATAATGTATATCATTTAATACTTATATTCTATTTGACACTGATAGCAACATTTCTACATGTCCATCTTTATAATATAAAAGGTGAGAACGTCAGACCAATATTTTAATGTTAAATATTAATTTGAATTGAGAGCCGATATGTTGGGTTTGGAAGTGGGCACCTTACTGAAATCTTGTTGAGGGCTCAACAATTTTAATAAATTATGGCTAAATAATAATAATAAAAAAAATTCTACCCTAATCCTTCTGGCTTTAAAGCAATGTCATGGTGTGTTTTGCTCTGGTTATTGTGTATAAATCCTATTTTTCCCTACTCTATTCCTGCTATTAAAACAGAACTTTGGCAGCGCATTTGAAAGCAGTTACAATGCCACTGTTTTCTGCAGAGAAGAAAATCAAAACCTCCAGTGCAGCAAATTAAGGCGTCGGTTGGATTTTACCTGTCGAATATTTAACTAGGTGAGCTTCTAATGCACTGAACTTTATGATTGGTCACTGAACTATGACCTGAGATCATAAAAAGATGTCTAGTGGTAGACTGGTGCAGTTGCAGTAAATTATAAGATAAGAGTCAGGCATAGATCCGCTTGGGCTGGGTCAGATAATCAAGTGCGTTGAAAGGAGAAGTGAAACATCTACTCGACGCTACAGGCCCCCTTTAGGTCAACGGGGTGTTCAAAGGCCGCCTGGATAAATTGGCCAAACAAACGGTCCATGTAGCCTTCACCACGGGGGAACAAGCCCTCCAAGAAGCCAATGTGTCCACCGTGGGAGGTCACCAACAGGGCAACATTGGGAAGGCGCTGGGCAAGTGCCACTGGAAAAGCTGGGAAAAGGGTGTTAAAAAATGAAGGTGAAAACTGTAAAGAAAGCAGGGCCCTATGGAATCAATTACTTTGTAAAAATTTGAGATGCACCGATATTAAGACTTTGGGCCGACACCGATTAGTGGCCGACAATGGTCAACCAATAAGTCCCTGTCAACATATTGGTTTGAATAATGCATATTGGTTTTTTGTTTATTTTACAAATTAAGCTACTGTACAATGAGGATTATTAGGGATAATGCTAGATTATAGTAGGGAGGCTTTTAACTTTGACAGGGTCTCTGTTAAATTGTTTTGTATTTCCAAATAGTAACGGAAATACTACAGCCGGCTATCGAAGGAGTAGAGGTGTTATAGCTAGTGTTTTTCGTGTGTTCTGTTGCCACTAATTTGAGAAACTTGGTAAAGTGTCTATATGAGAAGTTTTTGTAGTTGAGGTTCCTCCTCTTGACACACATTACATTAGGCCATTCTGCTGTAATTCTACGAAGCTCTGACATAGCCACACTTACCCTCAGTTCGCATGAAAACAAAGCGGTATGGGCTATGGCACATAATTACTGCGTCACTGCTTGTACGCTTTCACCACGCAGAAGATCATGTTGGAAAGATAATTTTCTTTAAAAAACAAAAAGATTAATGGCAGATGTACCTTTTGCAGGTAGATCAGGCAGATGACCGATTAGGCTTATTTATGCCCATATCGGCTGACACAGGTCCGATATATCTGTACATTATCTAGTTAAAATAAATTCAATAAATAGCATATAAAGCTTACCAGCTGTCGTATGCTGTTATATATTATATAAATGCATCAACTTGCCACTTGTGATTGGCTATGATTTCGAATGGATTACTTTTGGGGGCACTGTCCCTTCAAGATTGTCATAGGAAAGAGTCTCTTTAAAGAAAAATTATTATGTGAAAGAGTATTATTTGCAGCACTAATCCCTGGCAAATGTATTTCTAAGAATGACAATATTACATTACAAATAACCTGATAAATGAAATAAAAAAATTATATATTTTCTCAAACTCTCGACTCTTTCCTCGTGAATAACTGCATTTAAATTCCCAGAAACACACAAAGGGATCACTCCCTTTCCAGCTCCAGGCTACTACTTACCATGTTTGGGGGAGAAGGGGTCATCAGCAGCATTTAGGCAGAGGATGGGCACTGTGGTCCTGGGGAGTTTGTAGTTGGGACTGGCATCCTGGTAGTACTCTAAGCACGACTTGTAGCCAAACATCACTGAGGTGAAGCGCTCGTCAAATTCACGGATGGTGCGTGCCTGAGTGGGAAATTAAGGAATGGGGAGATTTACACTGGGCCGGGAGTGGTATCAGAAAACATCTTATCTCATTCTGCTGTTTTCATTTCCCACCTTGAGGACATGGTCCATGTCTACCACCGTCTCCAGCATCTTCCTATGCCTGCAATAAACAAAACAGCATATGATAACTTCTAAATCAATCAGGTGCACATCTACTCAAAGCAACACAGATGGCCACTACTGCGACTGGAACAGTTCAGTCTGACTGTACCGGTTGATGGAACGGCACAGGTTTCCAGCTAGGTGGCGGTTGAAGATCACCCGGTTGATTGGCTGCTCCAGGGAGGCGCATGATTCCACCGTGTCCCAGCTGACAGACATGGTGAGCACAGCAACAAGCCCTGCCTTGCTGCCCATACGGGCTAAGTAATTCAACAACAACATGCTAGGATGTGACGCAAGAAGGGAGGGTGACAGGTAGAAGAGCACAGGAATACAGTACCTATCAGAAAACTTTGAGTGACAACAGGCATTTCACTTTACAAAACAGGAATTAAAACTGAAAAAGGGAGACAAAGAATTCTAAAGAAATTAAAAATCAAAATGAAAGATCTGACCTTGGCGAAAATATGAAGCTTTTAAAAAGTGAATGCAGGAAAAGGCTAACCCTTTACCTTCATTCACTTCTTAGGAAAGGTCATATCCAATCCTAAAACCGTACTTTAAACTTGCAGTTTCATGAAAGGTGGAAAGTTTAGCCCTGTTGACCTCTATCTTACAAATACTCACCCTCCTAGAGACACACCAGTACCCAGCAGAGGGGCTTGGGGAAAAAGTTCCCGCACATGGAGTACCACCCGCTCCAGGTCTGAGGTGTCTGCTGCACAGAAGGTGAGGGGAGTCTGAGGGATGGGGCAAGAAGTTGATGTTGCAGACAAAGGTTTTTGTTACTGGGCCATGGTTATCAGAAAGAGGGGAGGGGGTGTCATCTTTATACTAATCTATTGGGTTCCATGACATAGTATTTGAAAGAAAAAAAAGTATTTAAAATTGTATCTTAAACAGGTAGGATTAGATGTAGAAATAATCCATATTCTTACTTACTAGCAATTCCTCTCCTCCAAAGCCCCTGTTGTTGAACACCACACATCTAGATAAAAAAAAAACATTGACTACAACATCAGAACCACTATGACCATTAAATAGCATTCATTGATTTATGTTTTTTTACCTAGTTCATGTGTAGCATGATACAGTAGCACAGGTTAAGGTGAGAGACCTGCTTATAAAAACGTAGATGTGCAAAGAATGTTATATGTATTTTACCCAACTCACTAACGCAACTACAAGTTATGAATTGCTTCAGTCTGTCTGATGCATTTCTATACCATCAGTGTTAAGGGCCATATGCAGGCTACACTTGAGACAACTTCGTTTTAAAGAAGATTTAATAAAATACCCTACAGGCCAGGCTACAGACTGAAATAGACATGTACCTGAGTACACAAGTAAGCAGCAATGTTACAATGTTATATAATAATTTTACCAGTTTTTTGTGACATGATGCTGAGCCTAACTCCTTCAGAAAGCCTTAAATTGACCATGCTGGCTTGGAGGTTGAGGGAATGGAAGACCTCACCATAGGTGGTTTACACGCTCATCCTAACAAGCATTAGAGACCCTGGCAACATTCAAGCCCTCCCTCCCTCCAGGGTGCCTACAGATTTGATGCCCAGGCGGACAGAGCCTTGCCTGCGTCTACCATGCCATCACCCTATCGAGATGAGCTTCTAGGTGAGACAGGCAACCTGCTGTCACTGGCAAACCTGAGCTTTGACAAGATTGTCGTGGTCACCACCTTGGTCCTTCACTTCACCAAGAATGCAGTCCAAGGCAATCTCTATAGCAGGTAAACGGGCCCTTGTGCTCTCGGTTCTGGTGCGTCAGACATAGAAAGGGTCCAGTTCCTTGAGACCCACGTGGAAGCAAAAGGCCTTTATAGGTCGGTGCAGCAGAGCTGTGATGATAAGAAGAAGGGTGACGCATTCAACTTCCGCCTACCTCACCAGCACGCCAGCCTAACATATCCTAAGACCCCCACCATTGGTTTTAAGGAGCTCAACAGTTCTCAAGTTCCCAGATTTGAGAAAGCGCTCCAAAAATAGGGTTACAAATTCTAACTGCGGTTGCAGCAAAGAAACCCCTCCATCCCTCCTTGTTTAAGGCTTGCCGTTTGCAACTGAAAAGAGATCAAGACATGACAGGGCAGGTACTGTTAAGTGTTGTTTAATCATGTGATTATGTCAAAAACCATATTTACTCCTTACCACATTGACTGGCGGTTTGGAACAGATAAGAGTGCTACGTTATTATTACTACATTAAAGTGTCCCGAAGCAACAGCAATGTTTTATTTTCAATACAATTTTGTTGTATTTTGCTTAATTTTTCAGTTTGTGCCTTCTTTAACAGGGAACTCCAGCAAAAGTGATGTAGTCTCCATCAGTGGACCCTGTATGAGTAAATAAATAAAATAATAATTCTAGTGTTAATAATCTGTGAAGCTGCTCACCTGTAGCCACGGCGGGTTGCCTGGCTGACGGCATGCAAGACATAGGTCTGCTGGCTGTTGCCTGTCAAGCCCGGCAGGATCAGCACAGTAGGCCGAGAGGAGCCCTCTGGGTAACAGGTGCTGTGACCATTGTCCACCCAGTCTAGCGAGATCTGACCCCTGTCAGACGTAGGGATTAACTCACTGAAGGGATATAGGGAAGGTCAAAAGAGATTAGAATAGGAGTAACAGTCGAGAGTGCCAGATAATGTGTGAGTTTCATGGAGAAAATAGACACCTGGTTCAGTTGCAAATAATGCTAACCATCTGTACAAAAATAGGTTGGAAGATATGCAGACCACATATCCTACAGCATATAGGGAGATCCTGCAACACTTGTCAAGTTGTTTTATTGGTTATATATGGTATATTGCTTACGTATACCACCCCGGTCTGTACACGACATAAGAGGAACATGACACTAATTTTGTGCCTCAAGTACTTAAGGCACACAGATAAAGATTCGCTTACATGTTGAACCAACGCATGAGTCCTCACCATAAATCTACTGTTTAAATAGCTGACATCATTAAACACCACATACTACAGTAGAAATATACTACAAAAACAATTTAACTTTGTTCAAAAGAAATGTATTTGTTTGCGCAAAAGGACCAATAATTCGATTTTTGAAACTAAAATGTAGCCTACGTGACACTCTGGAGATTGAGTGTGATTAATTGTGCGAGGATACTCCGGTTAATAGTCTACTATCTTCGATCACCACCGCTGTGAAATAAATGTAGGCCTATTAGTTTATTTTTAAACAGTAGTAGTCTAATGTCTCAACCAGGCTACTGCATGGTTAAAACAATTAAACCTATCACAAGATCAATTGCAGGTGGTGACCTGGCCAGTCGCTCCAAATAGTATTCCTATTTCATATTATGGCATAGGTAAAGTAAGTAAAGTAGGAAATTGTTCGCATATAATCAAAAGGCCATTATATGGCCACCCGAAAAAAAGAAAAAAAAAGGCATAGGATGATAACCTACTGTTTTACAATATAAAAAAATTTGCCCCCTGGCAATTTTAAACTACCGCCTCAGTTACTATATCCTGGCACCGGGCCTATATATGCCACACTGGCGGGTAAATGTTTGTACCAAAATTGTATGGAAAAAAAACTATGCAGAGAGTCGTTACTGTGTTTTGGTGTCATTTAATTATAATTATTTATTTCTGACAGAAACAAACTCCCTTCAGGTTGAACATGTATAATTGTGCTACATTAAAACCACACATTTATGAGGACTATGGTTAGCAGATCCTCAGATATCTACTTGTTGGATAAATTGAGACAGCCACCTTAAGACATCTCTGGACAACATTCAAAGCTTTGTTTTCCAGGCTAAAACCAATGGCAATTATTAAATGTAACTATATATGGAAGCTGTCATGGAAAACACTTCTCTACAGCTAGTCAGAAAACCTAGTTTAATCTTGAGAGCATTGAGAAGTCAGGGTTGCCAGAAAAGCTAAAACTATGGTGCCTACAGTTTGGACTTATACCTCGGCTCATTTGGCCATTGATAGTGTATGATATACCCATCACTAAAGTTGAAAAGCTAGAAAGAAGAGTCAGCTTTTATGCTAGGAAATGGTTAGGGGTGCCACGGTGTCTTAGTAGCCTGGCTCTTTATGGGAAAGGTGCTCTGGAGCTGCCGCTTACCGGGCTTACAGAGGAATTTAAGTGCACTAAAGCTGTGATTAGAAATTACACTTATGGAATCCCGAGATAATATAGTAAGAAAAGCGGCACCCACATTAGCAACAGGACGGAAATGGAATCCAAAAGAGGCAGTGCTGCATGCAAAAGCAGCCCTTAAACATACGGAAATAGTAGGGCAAGTACAACATGGACGAGGAGGATTTGGACTTGGCACAAGTAAACAGAGATGGTCAAAATCAACCCCTTTGGAACAATGCAAAATAGTGATAGAACAGATACGTAAGCGTACTGCTCCTGAAAAAACACACATTCAAACACATAACCTGCTCTAACTCGTGTATTGATTGGAACAAATAAGTATTAAATTTAAGTTAAGATTGCATAAATAATTAAATTGTGTCATCCGGCCTGGGACGCAAAACAGCGATCTTCTGGTTACCAGTCAGCTTCTATATGGACTAGGATATCTACCCATTTGGCTCCTTGTCAGATTGCCCACCTAATAAATCTGTCAGCGCGTAAGAGACCTCATAAAAGGCTGGCAACACTAGGTTATGATATCTGGAATTCATAACCTCTGTTCATTCACTGTTGACATTATATTGTTTTATTTATATTTAAAAATATGTTATTTTTTTGCTCTGTCCTTTTGTTTAAGTTTGTATTCAACATAATACTTTATCTCAATGAAATAAAGGCCTACTGAAACTAATGAATATGTGACACAAAACTGCCATTTATTATTTTGGCCGGTAAAAATTACGATTGGCCGGTGGATTTTTTTGCCATCTACCAGTCCCCTTGGCCGGAGAGTCAAAGAGTTCATTTCAGACACTGATCTGCATGTACTCACTTGCGGTAGCTGACGGAGGGGCTAGACTTGATGAAGACTCGGACTAGGGTCTGCAGCCGGCCCCCCCAGCACCAAGGGGTGGGAGAGAAGTGTTCGGCCACCACGGGACAGTGCCTCAGTAGGAACACACGGAAGCCATCGCAGCATATCAGGATAGGTCTCTGATGTGACAAGGGAGGACAAATAGTAAGAGTGTTACTGAGTCATGAGGAGAGACGAAACAATGGTATGCCAAGTAAGTGTAAGAAAAAAGTAAGCATCCTGCCTCTACAGAAAGGTAACAAATGCACAGCTAATAAATGGATGGAGGTAGGCTAAGCATGGACATGAGACAAACACAGAAACACTTGAGACAAACACAGAAACGAACACATGCATATAACGAACGTCAGTTGTGCCTGCAGAAATGCCTGGTTATCTAATCGTTAGAATATAGGACTAGGTGTGCTATATTTGGGAAACTTTTCTCGTCCAAATCAAACAAAGAAGGTAATGGAAAAAGTGGCCCCAGATTAAAATGTTTAGCAGTCGAAGTGATAGGGGAAGATAGGGGTTGAATAGCAACTCTGTAGGCAATCGGAGAAAAATCTCCCTAGAATGGCTTGCCCTCTGCCTTGAAACTGACCTGTCCCTCTCGACCCCAGAGGTAGTACAGTGCGGCGGTGATCGTACCAAGGACCAGAGTGCATGGTTTGGAGATGTGTTCCAAACATAATTTCCATAGCTCGGGGTAGTACAAGAGCATGACCAGACTGAAAATGCTAACAGAAAACACTTAGCTAGCAGCACCGGCTAAAGTAAATAACGGTGTGCCATTAACAAAAACGCTACGGACTACACTACAGACTACACTACTAGCTAAATGTTAAATTACAAAAGAACGCAGTCAGCTACGTTGCTTAAGTTGACAGACCTTCTTAGTAACAATTGAATTTAAAATAAATAAAACGACAATGGATAACTTAAGTTAACGCTAGGTCAGTAGGAGAGCTAACCCAACGTTAGCTTTGAATGGCAAAACAAAAACAAAGTAAAGATAACCTTGCCCTTGGTGAACGTAAAACCTGCCTTGACAAGCAGCATCTAAGTAAAGATGTGATTCTCAGGTTATCTTCCAAATGCCAGGTGTACAATATCTAGCTAATCTTTAATTAGACCTAACTAACATTAGCGCGATTCAGAATTCTGACTGCTTATTTGACATTGACAGCTTTCTGTATCTGTGGTAGCCTGCTGCATCATGAAGCCAACGAAGTCCTGGGCTAAGTTCGAATTCTTTAGTTTGCTTAGGAAGGTTGCTAACTGAGTCAAATCACCCGGAAGTATCTAAGTGGCAGCCCGAGTGCTGTGGTATTTTGATGGTAGGCCTATTATGTTTTTTGTTATTATTGTTTAACCGTGTTGTTTGTTTCGCTAACAATTTAAATGAATTACACATTAATGTAGTTAACTGTATACTCTATAATGTTTTAGTACCCTTGTACCCTTGAAGGGCCCTTTGATTCTTCCTAATTTGTCTACTAGCAAATGCATACTATTTTATTGTATTATAAATTGAACAGCCTTTATGGAAGGTTTATTCTTGTTAACATTTACGGTCAACTCCTGTTAAAATTACCAGTGTAAAATTTCCTGTTTTTATATTCTTGTTCACAGATTATGTAATGTTATTGAAATATACATTTACACCACAAAATTTTTTTGGGTGGAGATAAGGCCATGCCTTGGCAGAGATAGTTCAGGTAGGCAACTCAGGCACAGCATTTATCCACGTCACATCAATCAACCAGTCGCATACGCTCAATAGTTTAACGTGGCCTACTAAATCAAGTCACTCATCACACTTGCTCCTAAAACTGCTCACTCACTGCTGCACCACATCATGCTTCTGCTCGCTACTGCACCACACTATGCTCCTGCTCTTTATGCTGCCCACCTCCACCCCAGCTTCCACCTATTTAGGGTTTGTTGCACAGTATCCGATGGGGGATTCTGCAGATATCTGCTCCCTACCAATGGTTGTTTACTTAGCATTTGTATAAGACCCCGTGTGGGGAAGCAATCAGAGCAGCAGACCCTTGACATCGCCTTCAATGTATTACCATGTATTGCAATAAATTATTAAACCTATCGTAAATTGTCCTGACTGAACAAGAATTGTGTTTAATCTGCACATCTTTATTTTGTGTCATTCCACAACTGCCACCACCCAGCCACCACCTCTGACTCGATGCCACACTCATCCTTTCCACGCAGGATCTTGAAGAACCCTAACAATAAGGAAGATGCAAGAATTTAAAAGCCACTCTGAACACCAAAATCAATGATGTAGTGCAAGGACCTACCGTCCACAGGTTTAATCACCAACATGAATGCAAGTTGTCCGATTTCAACAATGGCATATAGATTTACATATAGAATTTTGATAGTTGTATAATGACAATCATATTTTCATTGTAGAGCCACTGTGATGACCTACCGTTGTCTCCCCAGCCTGTGTTCCAGGAGTTGACTGCCAGCCAGTAGGGTGTGCCTTTTTCCTGACCCCAACCCAGGATCTTAATGGCATGTCCCCCCATCATATCTCCTGTTACATGATGATACACACCTGGCGATAGGAAAGGATAAAGGGGTGGCGGCAGGAGAAATAATTATCATTCGGGGTCAGTTTCCTGTCTTCTAAAATATTTTTACTCGGCTAGAAGTTCTCTGAATTTGAGTTTAAAAAAGGTGTGATCCATGGCATGGGCTGCTGGGTCACAACGTAGGCAACCAGGTACAACCAGTCATTTTTCAGTGGGTCTGTGTATGCATGAGTTAGTGCGCAGCAGTCTCACCAGTCTTGAACATGAGAAAGTCCTCGTAAACGGTGAACACTGCCTCTACAGGGCCACTCTTATAGAGCTCAGTCATGATCTGTTCCTGTTTTGCTGGAAGGTTATATGCCTGCTTTCCTGGTGCAGATGAGAAATGAAGAGAAAACCACCCATGTTGTTAGTGGGATGTGTGTAGTTTTGTACAGATAAAAGTAAAAAAAAGTATGCTAGTGTTGACAAGTACAGCCAAATGTGAGCTAAAAAGGAAGATATGTCTTCCCCGTTAATCTACGGTATATACAGTACTGTGCATATGTTTTAGGCAGGGGATGCTGTTTTGAAGGTGAAGGGTGGTCACACCAAATGTTGTTTTGATACCGATTTGGTTTTCCGTCACTTTGTATTTCATGAATGGTAAAAAAAAAAAAAAATTATTCACATTTATATATATATATATATTTTTTTTTTATAACTTTAAAGACTTCACACCTGCCTAAAACTTTTGCACAGTACTGTACATAAAAAAAGTGAACATTTAAATATTGTGAAAATTAAAGATTTTTCCTGACAAGTAGATGTTCTCACCAAAGTGCTTGTCCTCGTTGTAGGATGGAGTGTAGCCATCTATACACTGACTCTCACACTTAGGTGTTTTTCCCTCACCCTTGCAGGGGGGACGAGTACTGTTAACATGATGCTCACAGGGAGCGATGCTGTAGGGTCTGCAGCCTGCACACACATCCCAACCCAAAAAACACCAGCTATGAGTCAACACAAGGGTGGATAGCCTCAGATAACTTTTTTTTTTTTGGATTGCTTTCACACTTGTTGCAGAATTTGAACAGTAGTACGATCCTTTTAAAAATTAAATTTTTGACACAAAAAAATACACACATGCACCATCTGAATTAATCTTTCAAAGCAGAAACACACTGATGTGCTATATAGAAAACACTGCTGTCTTTAGTACTTTTACCTATTTTATTTGCTCATACAGCCTTCTGTGAAAGTGTGTTCTGGTTTACAGTACATCTACTCACACTTCAATGAACCCCAAATAGAAAGTCTCAGGAAAACATATAGACAGTTTATTCCTTAGACATTGCAGGCTTTTACCACAACAAAAACAACGAAAATCAAAATACAGTAATCAATACAAAATTTTACTGTAAACGCAAGAAAAGAAAAATTATTACAGTAAGCGTACAATGCAATGATAAACAAAAATAGTGTTGTGAAGGATTGGGTGGATGGTGTTGTTTGCCAAGACTGTGTGTTGACTAGTAGGACAAATACAACATGGACGAGGAGGATTTGGACTTACAAGTAAACAGAGATGGTCAAAATCAACCCCTTCGGAACAAATTAGGATAGAACAGATACGTAAGCAAGAGGAAGCAGTGAGGAGTGCTAAAACTGTCTCACAAGCCAAACAAGGGCGATGGATGAACTGGGAAAGTGTAGTGCAGAGGAAAATTACCTGGAAGGACTTGTGGGGAATGGAATCCACAAGAATTAGCTTTATTGTTAGGGTAACCTACAGGGTCACCCTCCAAGGGTTGGCGGTTCGATCCCCAGCTCCTCCTGTCCATGTGTTGAAGTGTCCTTGAGCAAGACACTGTACTGTGCTCCCGATGTGCAGGCAAGCGCCTTATATGGCAGCTCTGCCATCAGCGGTGTGTGAGTGTGTGTGTGAATGGGTGAATGAGAGGCAACATTGAAACGCGCTTTGTTCCATTCGGGTTGAAAAGCAATTGCAGTCCATTTACCATTTAGTTGCCCAAGAGAAAAGGATCATTGCCATCATGATGTTTCTGAGGGAAGGAAGTTAAACAGGCCAAAACAAAGCGCGGGGCAGCTGAGACGAGACGAGCACGAGATTGGAAAACGCTAGCAGATGTCGGCCAACAACTGAGAGTCCCATTAGAGATTGCATCAACCAATTTAAGACCAGACTTATTACTCTGGTCCGACACACAGCAAACTGTGTACTCTGTAGAGCTAAAAGTCTTGTGGGAAGAAGCGATAAACGAGGCACATGAAGGAAAGAAACTCCGCTATAGCGAATTAACGGCTGATGCAGAACAGCGAGGTTGGAGAACAAAGGTGTGTCCTGTGGAAGTTGGGTGCCGTTGATTTGTGTCAATATCAACAACCAAACTACTTGAGGAGTTAGGGATCTGCGGCAAAGAATTGCGCCAGACCATAAAAGCTATGTCATCTATAGCAGAAAGAACTAACCAGTGGCTGTGGCTGAAAAGGAAGGATCCTATATGGGCACAAAAGTAAAGAACATCGTGTTGTTTTTAAGAAGTGGTTTAAACTCAGGACAAAGGTATAAAAGGTAAGTCTTTCCTGCAGAGCATCATTTACCAAGCCTGCAAGAACAGAGTAGGGAAAGATTATCTTCTTTTCAGGTGGTAAGCATCCCTGCAGAGTTTGCAGAAAGCGCCTGCAGGAATAGGGATAGGTATAGGGATATCTCACAGCTTAATAAACAACACACACACACACACACACACACACACACACGCGCTTTGCTCTCTACCCAAATCCATTCGCAAATATTGGCTTTTGAAGTTCTCTTTTTGGAGTATGGCATAATAGATATTATAACATCCTATCTTGTGTATTTTGAAATTGGTGCCTTTGTTTAAGACATTGTTGTAAAAGTTAAGATTGTGATGCTTTTGTCTGAGAATTCACTCTGAGTGTAAGCAATCGAAAAAAAAACTGTATTAGGTTCTGTGTGCATGCAAATGCATATTTACCTCATCTGTGTAAGTGAGCCATGTTTGGCAAACTTACCCCCTTTAGAACCATAGAGTCCCCCTGTCACCACTCCGGAAGAGACCCAGTACTCCCAGGCCATGGAAGGATAGCCCCCAAAGCACCTGCATGTGTGTACACAGACACAGACATAGACACACACACACACACACACACACACACACACACTCAAACACATACAAGTATTGATGTTTAGGTGATGCCTTGGGAAAAATGTCATAATGCCCAAAAGCGTGTTTGAAATTTCGCTAAGTTATCACGCAGAAACAAATACATGTACTCATAGTAACCCCATGCCACAGTCATCGCAGCAAGAGAGCAGGTCCTCCGTTGAAATCTCCACAGAGACCTTGCTGTTACTTTGGATACACTACCTGTCAGATATGGCCTCAGCTGCCCCAAATGCCTGTGAGTAACCCAGGAGAGAACAGGGTTCAGACATACTAGCAGTTGATTATCTTTGTGTTCTCGGTCACATTGAATGAACTCTATTTCAATACTTGGAACTTCCCTCTTTGTAAAACAATTACATTTGACAGTTTTATGGTATTTACAAGACATAAGCTGTTATCTAAGCTTTGTCAATGTTAATAATAGTAGAAATTGTACATTTTGTAATTGAATGCTTAAAAATGCTGTCCAGCCATGGCACTGCACACCACTGACTTTGCATAACTATCTAAACTAACAGCAGCATTTAAAACTAATAAAACAATGTGTGACCATTCGGGGAGACACGTGGTCACATGCGTGTATGCTGACAAAACTCCATAGCTTCATCTTTGAAAGTTTTATTAGCTTTTTCGTTTGAAGACTCACCCACTTACAATTTCATTGGTCCATGGCGGCCATGCTGTTTAAGGTAAAGAATGTTCCTTCCTTCAAGATTTCTCAAGATCTAGTAAACTATGTGCTGTGTACCAATTTTCTTGAGGATGGGTTAAACGGTCTAGGAGGAATTGTGGATTGACTGATTTACACAAAATCCAAAATGGCATAAAATCCATCATCACGGATTTTATGGGTTCTGAGGCAAATATGTTCCTTATGGGGGCAGGGACCTCCACGTCTTTACATGACACGGGACGCGGGACGCGGTCTTTCAAAGTTGCAGCGTTTTGGTGGGCTGGTAAAGCGCCCCCTTTGGGTCGATTGGTATGGCACTTGTATGGGTGTGGCCTATGGGTGTCTATGACTCACTATCTCACGGGAATTTACACAATATGACATATTTACAAGAGAAGAATAATTATAGTGAACCCCTAATAATCATACAGCACATTTATTACAATTGCAGCTCCATGTGCTTTACATGACAGATAACAAAGTGTGCCCTTTATACCATATTTTATTACTTCCAGACCTAACTATTCCGCTTTGTTCTCCTCTATCCCCTCCTATCCCATGTTATCACCTACTCTTTTCCAACCCATCCATTCCAATCCATTCTTGCAAACGTTAATTTTATCATAATCCACTCCGCCACATCCCTTTACTTATCTAAACAGAGGCCTGACTTACCCAGCAGGAGCCACATGAGCCTTGGTCTCTGATCTGCTGTAGGGTGGGGCAGTTGGGCCACTGCTGCCTCAGGTCAAAGATGTCAGGTAACTTCACGTCCTTCACAGAATGGATCCTTTATGACCACATGGCTGGTTGAGTTTGGTTTTAGGAATTGGTTTTATATATTTTGTGTAATTGAACTCACATAAACAGAGACACACTTACATCTCGGTCAGTCTGGGTCCATTCATTAAGGTCCCACAAAGGTCCTTTACATAGCTGCTATCGACATTGTGGAAGTTCTGGCCAGCCTAGAAAGCCAGAGAAAGTGATGGAAGAGTGACACACAGGGAAAGACAAGGACATGTCAGAACAACAAATGTGGTGGAGAGCAGATGCACAGAGCCTCAAATTATAAAGAATCTATTTTTGTTTTAAAATTACTTGTATAGAAACCATAAAACTGTGCGGTTGTCAATGACCGTGTTGACTGTCCCTGTACCGTCCAGGTGGTGTTAGCTTTGTTGATGAATTGCACCATCTGTGATGAAAGTGGAGGCAGGGGTATCCTAGCCCAGCTGACTGAGAAGGCCAAAAGGACGCACTGGAATGCACGCCGACTCATACTATGGGAAAATGTTGTTAACACAACCATTAACAAATTAACAATTATTTAACAGATTTTTGTTTTCTGCAAACTATAAAAAATGTCATGTTTTTTCTACATGAACAGGTTTATGGTTGTCTTTTCCATTGGAACCATATCCTAGGCTAAAATGCAAAGACGCATTGCAATGAAGCATAAAATAAGTGTAAGAATATAATTTGAGGATGGGACAGTTGTTGGACAATAACTGCCAGAATTATTAGTACTACCCCCTTGAAAATAAAAAAAGTAGGAGTAAAGAAACTGAAAAGAGAATGAACATGCAAAATGAACTTTAAAATATATTTTATAATAATTTATGCAACTGTTTTTGTAACCCTCTGAAATGTAATTGTCTTCAATGTGATCACAAAACTGAAGAAGTTGTTACATATTTTTAAAATAATGGTAAGAGTAAGTTAGTAGCCTATCACACATTGCATTTGTAAATACATGAGTAAAACTGTAGAAGTTGATAAATATAAGTTTTAATTAATATACACGTAGAATATCAACTTGAAAAAAAACTGTCCATTAAAAAAGGCAACTAAGAAATAAAAAGTCAATGCCCACCTTCAGTACCTCTGTGCCAGTTGAGACCGCAGTAGTCTTCTTTTGCAATGACCCAGAGGCTGATAACTTTGAGTGTTTCGAGACAAGGCTTTTTAGAAGACAACAATGACTACATGTCACATGAGTAATAAAGTGCGGTGTAAAATTCAGCACAAATCTCACATGACGGTGGCGAGGTCTTTTGCTGTACGTTACAGGTTGACATATGCCCTGGAAAATTATTTCTGGCAATAAGGTAAATTCAAGGGACAAAAATCACAAAATACCAATGCTCTTGCTTGACCTATAACATTTGTCAACTACTCCAGCCTTTCTCAAACTTCTTTGTCCTGGTCCAGTAAAGTCAGAGTTTGGGTTTACACGACCCAGCACAACTCCAACCCCCCCCCCCCAAAAGCACCCCCAACACCACCATCCACGCCCCAGTAGGGGTAATAGATATCCTGCATATTATTATTTGTCTATTAATTATTAGTCTTAATTATTATGTATATGTCATTTATGATTACAGGCCATTTAGACCTGCTCCATATGAGATGAGATATTACTTTGTTATAATATTGCGCTATATAAACAAAATACAATTTAATTGAAAGCTTCAACAGAAGTGATTTAGCTGAACATAAAATTACTGCCAACAATACCAACACCAAGTACAATATAAACTGATTCTTATGAACACTCCCAACACAAATGTTTTTTTCTTTTTTCTTTGTTTTGTCCTTTTTTGGGTGGCTAAATGAACTGCTAACGGTGCAACACTGCCCCAACTTAAAACTGTTCAACACATGTTTAAACTAATATATATATTTATTTATTTTTACGTTAATGACCCATTCTATCCCGCGCTTTTTTTATTTGAATTTCTAATGAGATGGGTGCGCCTGATTTCTTGCAACTAATTGATCAGTTCACTTCTGTGACTGTCTCGCTGCTCTGCAGTCGTTTGGCTGTTGACAGTGCTGACTTAATTAAGTATTCATAAAACGGCAATATACAGCCATCTGCAATCACAATATAAAGACCAACTACATTAACATATCTGGGTGGTAGATGTAAAAAGGTGGAAATGGTTTATTTGTAATTACGTCTTTTAGAAGCGAATGGTAGATGGAATGTTCGAAGTGCGCGAAACTTTTAAAGCAACGCATGCAGAAATGGCGTCCAAGTAACCATGGAAACTTGCTCTCCCCCTCACTCCTGCCTGACTGCCTAAACTGGCTAGCAATCACCATCGTAGTGCGCACACAGTATTTAGAGAGATCGCTCTCTCTCTCTCTCTCTCTCTCTCTCTCTCTCTGCCAAGGTACCAGTCTCCTCTCTCTCTCTCTCTCTCTCTCTCTCTCTCTCTCTCTCTCTCTCTCTCTCTCTCTCTCTCTCTCTCTCTCTCTCTCTCTCTCTCTCTCTCTCTCTCTCTCTCTCTCTCTCTCTCTCTCTCTCTCTCTCTCTCTCTCTCTCTCTCTCTCTCTCTCTCTCTCTCTCTCTCTCTCTCTCTCTCTCTCTCTCTCTCTCTCTCTCTCTCTCTCTCTCTCTCTCTCTCTCTCTCTCTCTGTAAATAGTTCTCTCTCTCTCTCTCTCTCTCTCTCTCTCTCTCTCTCTCTCTCTCTCTCTCTCTCTCTCTCTCTCTCTCTCTCTCTCTCTCTCGCGGTGCTCGTTAATGACACTTTTTTTTAGAGACTCTAAACCTATTTTGACTTGTGCTCTGCGGACTGACAGTTACCTCGTCGCAGACCGGCGCTGGTCCGCGGACCAGGGTTTGAGAAACGCTGAACTACTCTGCTATTTAAAACTGGTAACTTTTCAAAATACACAGGATATGTATGACCTTAAATAGGTCATTATGCCATATTCCAAGAGCAATTAAAAAAACACATTTTAGAATAGATTTGGGTTGAGAGCAGATGTCATTAGGTGGGCACCCTCCCATCTCGGATGTTTGGTTAATTTGAGCCCACAACATCTCCAAAAGGCTTAGGGGTGAACAATGACGTCTCAAAGCCACCCCCCTTTATACCCCTCTCCGCATGGCCAGATATTCAAAAAGAAGAAGTACCCAACACATATTCCAACTGTTGGTTTGAAACATGGAATACTCAGAAAGTCGAAATATGAATCTTAATATGTTAACCTATCTTCATGATTTATAAACGCTCAGACAGTTGGTATATTACTCTTACAATGTAATCCTAAAGTCCATATGAAAACTTGGGCCCCGTAATGCGGACTCCAAGTGGACGACCCACTCTACTCATCTTCAGGACTTTCTGAATTTTAGTGGGATAGATCTCAACCTATTCTATCCATCTATTGGACGGATAATCCCAAAACACTTTTTGTTGTTGTCATAGCTAGCCATCGAAGCATGTCTAGCTTGTAGATTTATAACTAACTTTATTTCAGAAGCTGTATTTCATCCAGCTGAAGTCAGACAAGACATAAACAACGAATTATTGGTGTATAATAATAAAATGAATAAGTTCAGTAATTTTTTTTAATGGTAATTGTTCCATTTCACAATTCAAAATGTGGTGATATGATTTAGATACTCTTATTATCCCTTGGGCTTTCGACCAACAAATAATTTGTTTTCAGTGTCCAATAAAAACGTTGGACAAAGCCATCTACATTCTCCTGTCAAAAAAGAATCTCATAAAGAATACTAGTACACTTTCAAATGTATAATTCACCTACAGTATCTTTTTTGCATTTATATATTTTTATTGTTTATTCTGTATGTACAACATTACATAGCAATGTTCATATTATGTCTCCTTTGGTTCTGAACAAGGTTATTTAGCACTAGCCTTTCTATTTACCAAAGCTGTGTTAAGGGCACTTCTCTAGCAATCTTGCTTTAGTTCCCTTGTTCGAGTCTCTTCACATTGAGTTCATCCCAAACCGTCAAATGAGGTTTTTCATCCTTGCTCTGGCTACGACGCATGCTGGGCTTAGAGTGAATGCAATCTGCGAAGAATTTTGCCATTATTGCTACACTTATAATTGATCAGATGAATATAGGATTACGATACCGTAGGTTTTAGATGAGAGTAAGACACACATGCCCAGTAGCTCTACTGTAATAAAACTACATGTCACTTAACCAACAACATACAGTGATGCTATCAGTACTACTCCATAAAGACGAGCACTCCTGAGACACCAGGAACAAAAACAGTGAGCTGAGGCTAAATCAGGTGACACTTTTGACGGATTTGAAAACTTGAAGTTCGAGATAAACAGAACAGAAACACTGTAGAGACATAAGTGCAACCACACACCTAATTAAAGAATTGCATATCAAAAGGGAGGGTACAATATCATTGGGGGAGGGACAAAGCAGCTTTTGAATAAGCAGTCAGGATTAAAACAAATTTTAATTATAACCAACTGACAACTTGGTACAAGCTATTATGTCAAGCTATGAAGCTTACTATAGCAGGCAACAAACCAAGACCAAATTATGTCCCTACAATGTGCAACATTATGTGAGCACTTCATACACAAAATACTCTTAAGCAATATTTCCCTTAAAAAGTATTAAACTACAGCAATCTTCTGGCAAACTCACTTCTACACCGCACGCCTTCCTTGCAAAGGCCAAGGTGTTCGGTATGCAGCCGTTTTTATAGTAGGAAAAACTTTTTCCTTTTTTCAGTAAACATCACAAATTGCAAATAACAGGCAGACGCTACTCACTTTTTCTACAACTGTACAAATTCAAACAATTTGACAGTGTCATGTCAGAAAATTGGCCTTCATCTGTTTCTTGTATACTGTACATATAAAGCTTTTAGCTTTTTCAGCATTTGATAAAAGCTGAAAGAAAATAGTTCAGTGTGTGTACACTTTAAAATAAAGGTAAAATGTGATATCATTATAATTGACTGTGGTGAATATACAGATGTGCCTAGCAATGTGCCTAAGACGTATACTCCAAAGAGTGTATATGTTCAAAAAAAGAAATGGTGGCGGAACATATCACCAATGACGCCGCATCCAGCCAAAAACCCTGTCATTGTCTATCCATCTACTGACCATCCCAAAATGGATTTAGGATTGGTTTCCCAAGAGAACTAGATCTACATAGGCAAGCTTGATCATCAGTCTGAAGTGCCTACGATGAATGAGAACGTGTGGAGGGAGCACATGCCTTAGTGTCCTTGCATGTCTCCTGTTCCCTGAGATTGTGCGGCTGTAGTGCTGATGTACTGCCAGCTGAAGGCCGCAAGGAGCATGGCAGCAGAGAGGTACATGGGAGACAGGTGGGGTGTACGGGAGGGGAGGGTGGATTGGGACAGAGAAGTCTTCTCCCTGATTACGGCCAAGATACGCAAGGTATTTTCCTGCAATGGGTCTGTCGTTGATACTTTCTGTAGTATCTAGTGAAGTGGGACAGAGGGGAAAAAACATGTTTGAACCAATAATAATAATCCACAAAAATCCTTGTAGAAAGAGAACATCCTACAACCTACACACACTCACCTCCTGACTGTATTGAGCAATGATGCTCTGCACAGAGCCCATGTTTGTGGCCTCCATCATAAGCGTGACAGCCTGGCCCTTCCTGATCTTTACCACGCCCTGGAACACCAGAGGGTTGTTGTAGCAGGCCGAGAGGGTAGCAATCGCCATCACCTGGGGGGAGAAGGAAGAACAGGAAACATAAAGACAACCCTTACAGTACCAAGCCAATCTGTGACTTTGCTTTGAGAGCGAAATCAGGCAGAGAATCTCGTTATAGGACCAACATTTCAAAAGCATACTCTAAATTTCTCAACAAGTCACTAATGTGTAGCATACTTGAGAGAAACAATGGGATGATCTGTTTAGTTTGAGATCAATATAATCATGACAACCATGTCAACTAATTAGAACTTACTATGTCGTTAGACTGAACTGACTGCAGTAATTTCTCTGTGTACAGACATACACTTCTGTACTCATTAATAAAATTTTACTTGATCATTGCCTGTTTCCATCTCTTTGTGTAAATGGTTATTCTCTGTGAAAGAGTGAAAATATCCATGACACCTATCTACCTATCTACTAAATATGACTTGCCGTTATCGTGTCCAATTTTCAAGTCAAACAATAGCTTTATAGTAGGATGTTTGTTTACCTCTATAAAAATAGATTGCGATCAAAGCTATAACAATATATTTTTGGGTAAACACAAATACAAACACATTCTCAGTATGTTCACCTCAGAACCATGCAACTGGCAATGTATATAATTATTATTATTTGTTGTTGTTCTCGTTGATAATAAAATAAATATTTGTTTTTTTTCTGTACATGACATAGCGTTAATGGTCAGAGACAGCTACAGATGGGTGACAAATTAAAGGAAAAACCTGAATAAATGAGCGGAGAAACTAATAGATAGTAGATGCTTCCACACAAGTGAACTGCATGGTACAATTGAGCAATTAACATCCATTCATGGGCTGTAGCATGCATAGAAATGCTGAGCAGGCCCAGTTGACTCAGATTGTGTATCCAGATGGCAAAATGAAAATATCTAAGAGACTTTGAAAGAGGATTTTTTTGTTGGGGAATGGATGGCAAGAGCTTCAGTCACAAAAACTGCTCAACTGGCTAGGGTTTCAATAGGAACAGTGACTAAAGTGGCATCTGCATTAAGATCTATGGGAAATACATAAATAAATAGGGACAGACCACACACCGAGAGAACGGTACAGGCCTGAATGCTTCAACCCCTTCTGTGAAGGAATCTGGTGGCTCTGTTATGCTTTTTTTGGGGGGGGGGGGGGGGGGGTTGCTGGCATAGTTTGGGCTAGAGGTCCTTTTGCCGACACGACGTTTATCGGCAGAACTGTGCTTCGATAGTGGCCGATAGCTACGATGGGGAAATTGTGAAGTGTGCTTGCGGCGGCTACATCCGCTGACCGTACTCTCCACCTATGTGTACTGATCTACTACCAAAACTGAGGTCGAAACTGCTACTGTTGCTCCATAAACCAATTGTTTCATATTGTGCAGTGCTAACGTTTACCCTCGTAACCATAGCGCTCGATGTCCTTCGAGTAGAATAAGACCTGGTCACATTCAAACGGTTCTGCGAGGAACATTATGAATCCCACAGTTAGATAATGACACTGTATTATTCACAAGAACCAGGCGAAGATTTTGCTGTATAATATGTCTATGATACATTAAAATTGGAGGCGCTGTCATAAGTTAGAGAACGGCAATGAATTCGAAATAAGCAACATTTAGCTAGCTTGCGAAGCAGCACTAGGTTTCCCTTTTGTGGAAAGGGGGTGAGACGTGAGAGACCCATGTTGTTACTACTGACCACAGGGGTATTGGCTGATAAATCAGCAATCGGCTTTTTCCTGCTCCACACTATCGTTATTTTATTGGCCCTTAAATATCCACTATCGGTCGACCTCTAGTTTGGGCCCACTTGTCCCATTACAGGGAAAGGTCACTGCAAATCCAAACAAAGTGGTTCTTATCACCTGTCATGAAGTATTTTGATTTTATATCTGAGCTGTGTGAGTACAGGACCACAGAAATGTCTGGTGCATTTAGTGCTGTCATTCTACATTAGTGTTCTATCTTGATGGAGAGACAGTGTCAAGAGGTCATTCTACCTTGATTGGCAAGGCAGATGTAAACCAGATGTTTTTTGTACCATACTATAAATCCAATGTGCAGAGACAAGATCTCTCTCTATTCCAACTTTGCTAACCCAACTAGCATGATCTGGGCTCGGATACAATAAATCTCTGTGTTAACTTTATCTGGTAGTCCACTTATTCCTTGACTTGTATATTGAACTCCAATACAAATATCATCACCTTTATACATGAAACATTTCAAACAGGGCTTCTTTCTGCTTTGGAGGAAGTCATCGGTATTACAAGAAGCAACCAGACTAAAAGATTCAACTTCTGTAAATAAGCCAATGACTTCTAAAGGCATTTTTTTAACAATGTCTGCTGTTTTTGCTGTAGTAATTAATGATTTGATGAAGGAAAACACTGCAGTACACCGAGTAATAATATTAACGTTACTAGCCAGCTTTTTGAACGAACACTAAATTATGGTCATGAATGGTGGGTCATGACCGAAAGAACGAGATCGCGGATACAAGCGGCGGAAATGAGTTTCCTCCGGAGGGTGGCTGGCATCTCCCTTAGGGATAGGGTGAGAAGTTCAGCCATTCGTGAGGGACTCGGAGTAGAGCCGCTGCTTCTTTGCGTAGAAAGGAGCCAGTTAAGGTGGTTCGGGCATCTAGTAAGGATACCACCTGGCCGCCTCCCTAGGGAGGTGTTCCAGGCACGTCCAGCTGGGCGGAGGCCGAGGGGCAGACCTAGGACCAGGTGGAGGGATTATATCTCCACACTGGCCTGGGAATGCCTTGGAATCCCTCAGTCAGAGCTGGTAAATGTGGCCCGGGAAAGGGAAGTTTGGGATGCCCTGCTGGAACTGCTACCTCCGCGACCCGACCCCGGACAAAGCGGATGAAGATGATGATGATGATGACTAAATTAGGCTATGTAAATAAACGCTGGTCTCTAGTCGACATTGAAAATAATGAAATTCAGTAACCTAGCCTGAAAATAAAAACTTTTGTACCATCATGATAGGTTGAGACAACCTTACCATAATATTTTTGGGAACATTTCTAGCAAAATATTTTGTGGATAACGGGTTTCTTGGAGGCGGGCAGTAGGTACTGCCACTGTTACCGATCTTACTCCAAACAATCCAAAACAAATCTGCATAACAATGCATCATAACATTTCAGGGGGGTACACAGATTTCTTTGGTAACTCTGTCTGATAAATTTCAGTAAGAAGCAGTTATTAGACCGTCAATAAACTCTCATTATTAGTAAATGTGTGATTTAAGAATAAAAGCTGAGTTACTGTATTTAGGCATTAGTAAATTATGAATTGGAAGCTGATCATTATATCATCTGATTAGACAAATAATGCAGAGTAACAGGAAAAAACCTGCAGAAAGCAGACTGAAACAACCAATAATGTGCACTTCATGTCAATGCAAATTTCTCAATTAAAAAAACAAAACTAAATAACACTGAATCTTTTAGAAATGATTTATAGATAATTGTCACACATTTACAAATAATAAGATTCTATTTTATTGATGATCTAATAACTGCCTATTAATGAAAGTTATTATATTATAAAGTGTTACCATTTCTAAATTGTATCGGCATATCAAAGCTCACAAATACAAGTTATAGGCCTAAGCTTTACAATTAAACTACATATCTGTAGTTTAAGATTTTCATTGCCAATGACTTCCCAAGTTCCTTACTATCATTGTTTTGCATAATCATATGACTAAATTATAATTTTTTTTTTACAGGCGTGAAAACGTCACCCCAACCTGCAACTATGTGCAGTTGGGGTTTCACCATGGCAAAGCTGCTGAATTAAATGAACTAATTCCCTTGTGGGGCATTCCCATCTTCCAGTTTTTTTTTTAATGATTTAAGCCATTTGAAATGTATTCTGGGTTTTTTTTGTTGCAGAAAATGTATTAAAGCTATTCCAAATAAAAAATTTGTTATTCTTATTTATATCAACAAACATTTGTTAAAAAAACATGTAATGTGTGAATTGCTAAAACATAATTTATTATTTCTCTGTAATTAAAATGACACTAGTTCAGATCATGAATGTTTGTAGGAAATGGAAATAGAATGTTTCTAGAGTGTTAACAGCCCGTGTTTGGCAGAATAACAAGGTCAAGAGAAGTCCATACATCGAGGTGACTACTGTTGCCTCGAGGTGAACTGTTGTCAGATGTAGATTTCCCTGGATCTGATGCCAGTAGTTATTATAATTTTTTACAGTGAACCAGATGGTGTAATCTCACACTCTTGGCTACAATATCGTCCATTTTCGGTGTCCGCTCTCTGCAATACGCATTCCACGTCGATGCAGTCAGGACACATTTTTCTCAACCCAAATTGACAAGGTTGCAATATGATTTGTCTGCCGGTTGGTCTGCACTGACTGACTCTCAACGTGCAGATATTGAAAACAATTTAACCCTCACCCTAACGCATCTAAAACTAAGATATTAGCGCTGTTTATATTATTAATAGCCTAACGATACCTAGACTCTGTAGCAAACCTGGGGGTGGCAGATTTTAACTATAGCTTAACTTCACTAACCATCTAAAATCTGGCTGTATATTTGTAATATTTTTCATCTTTGTTTACGTCCAAAGTTATAGCAGTCTTGTACGTTGTTCATCTAATAAGTGGCAGCTACATGGATATTCTTACTGCTAACTTCTAACTCACGTCAACCTCGTACATCCTCTTTTGTATGGATGCCGAGAAGCTAGCCCTAATTACGCCACCCGGGAGAACAACTACACTATTCACTCTATTGTAGTTAAAAATAATTTAGACCCTTTTAACCCTCAATGGCACCTCACTAATTGAAAGTAATCGTGAAAAGGTTCCGCATTTGTGTTTTGCTTAGGGATCTAAAACAGTCTTTGGACCCAGGCATAACAAGTGATGTCAGACTTAACAACCGAATGAAGATAAAAATGAATATGGTCATTCATAAGACTACAAAGGGTCAGTCTTGTCAAGCTCTAGCCAGATTGCTCTAAAGGGGGCACCACAAATAGCCCATATTTGTATCTCATGACCTGTTTGTGTCAGTCATGAAACTTGATAGGCATGACTAGATGGGTGAGTAAAGGGGGCGCTGTATCAACCACAAAACCAATCTTCTATGTTTAAGAAGAGACTTTTCATGAGAACAATTCAAAGCTCCATGGCTACAGATGCTGCTTACCAATTTGCACGAAGACTGGTTGAACGATCTAGGACGACTATGATTGTAAGTGTTAGGTGAGGGGTGGTCATAGCATGAACAGCCTCAGGGGAATTTTTCCCAATTGTAGGAGCGTAGACACCCATAGATCACACCCTCCCAGACAAGTGCCGTACCAACAGACCCAAAGGTTTTGGATTTTGAGAACAACAGTCAATCCACATTTCCTCCTAGACCGTTTAACCTATCCTGGGCACAATCCATCCCGTAAAAAAAAAAGCCCAGACATTCCCAGAATGGGTCAAAGTTGTCAATGAAAAGTCTCAAATTAGAAATCAGTAAATTGGAACTGAATACTTAAGCAGTACCTGCGGGATGGCACAGAAGTTAAAAACGCTCTGGTTTCGTAGCCGCGCCAGGTAGGCAATCACATCAGGGACGTGGTGCAAGGCATCGGTTACCAGCAAGTTGAGACAAGAAAGGGCTAAGTCCAGCTTCTTTGGTTGGGCCAGATCCTCCAGACGATCAGAAAACTGACTCCATGCCTACAAAGACACAGAGACATGCTTGGTGACAAGCACCATAACTGTTGTGATAGATATGTACAAGAATGATAAATACACATACACATGCAAGCCTAATGTTAAAGTGTGTAAGTATAAAGACCCACAAAAAATATTTTATACTCACAGCCACAGAAATACATATATTACACACAAAAACACAAGCACGTTCTACACATCGATTTGTATCACTTACACATTGCACAATCATCATTTAACTCACTTACAGATATACCAATATCATGGTTCTCTGCAGTACCTCTTGTGGCCAAAAAGCACGACCCTCTCGCGTGTCCTCAAGGTAATCTCTAATTATGTTGGTCTTCTGGAGAAACAGGCCCATGGAGTTGGCCAGCTCAGTGTCCCTACCAACCTCAGGGTCCTCAAGCTGGGATGCGGAGAAGAGTTGGGACAAGCCAATGCCCACCAATCCCGCCACATAATGACAGTACTGCAGTGAGGTTACAAAGTACAGATCACATTAGTATATTAAGGTCTGCTTACAAAGTTGCAAGAAGTTGAATGGCACTGGCTGTTGCCTAATATTGCTCAAGGTTCATGTTATGATAGGCTTGCCCAATGCTTATCACCTGGTCCCACTCTTTCATTGAGCCAACTTTTTTCTCCAGGAACTCAGCCATTCCCACCCCCATTCGAAGACAGATATCAGAGATGACCTCACGGTATTCGTGTCCTAGTTTCCGGAACTCCAGGGAAATCTGCAGCAATTTGAATAAGGGCATAAAAACATATTGTAGAGTTATCTTGGAAAGATAATGCCAGGTCAAAATCACAAATAAGGTCAAAGTTGACAAGAAATGAAACCAAGAAAGATTTCACAAATCACGTCAAAAATATTTTGCGATCCGTCACACATTATTTTTTTACATTTCTGACATTGACTGTCAGGGACCGGAGAAAGAGGAGACCCAAACGCAGACATATTCCGAGCAGGGGAGCTTCATTGCCAAAAAAACGGGAGTAACAACAAACAGCACGTAGGCAGGCTCGAAAACTCTCAGCATACAAGCAAATAAACAAACCAACAATGAACAGGCATGGGACAACACAAGAGCCATGGCTTGAATACCAAACCATGGGAAACAACCCACCCATAATAAACAAGACACAAAACAAGGTAACAGGGGGCGGGTGCAAACAATCAACAGAAAATCAGGCCCTTGATGGGCCAGGCCATGACATTGACTTAGTCCTCTCACATCTTTAACCTACATCCAACTCTTGATAAAAGTGATGCTAAATTAATGATTACTACAAATGTGGATACTTATTGTAAGGAAACCAATCACCGAATCTTCCCCCCTCTTTGGTTCAGATCAAAGGAACAGGCCCAAATGGTCTGGTGAACACTCCAGTGGGGACAGCATGTTTCTCTCACAAAGAATAATAAACCTTGACTTTATTCCAGCAGCACACAGCTGCAACTCTAAGGATTCATAAATTGGGATTAAGAAATTGTTGCCTAAAGAACATTCAATGACAGTATTGGACATTGACAACGAGAAGAAATTGTAAAATCAATTGTTTGTAGGTCTAATAATTATATATTGTGTGTTGTCTTTTCTAAATTACCCGTCCTAGCTAGCATAGTTGTGTCTGCCATTGAAATGCTCACAATTACATTTTGTGTAACTGCAAGCTTTGCAGACGTTATATAGAACTTATTCCAAGTATATAAGCGTAAATTGAAACAAAACGAAATGAGCTAAACTGGCAATCCTTATCTTATGACATGAAAGAATTTACAACTCCGCATGCAGCCAATCAAATGACCCAGGCCACCTTCCCTGGACACCCCCTTTCTAACTAGCACCAATAGCTTTCTCAAGCAGGACGTATGGGGTCATTATTGTAGAAAAACTATTTGCAAATGCGTGTGGAGAGTTGTGTATCTGTATCTCAATCCGTGGGTGCTTAATCAGGTTTGTAAGTGTATCAAAAATATCCGTCTGTATTCAGATTTGCAAGTGTATTGAGAGTTGTGTATGTGTAGACAAATCTGTGAATGCGTGCATAGATCTGTAAATGTGTAGACAAATCTGTAAATACGTACGTGGATATTAATGGCTAAAAGTCTAAGTATTTTGCTGCAAGAGCTGAAAATACAGACAAGCATAAATTACAACTCACGTGGGCCTCTCAATTGGATGTGTTTTTACACGTGACTGTTGCTACACTTCTGCCGTTGCAGAGATGTGCATTCTCGAGATCTGTGCGTGTGTAGCGATTTGTCTGTGTCGAGATTTGTCTGTGTGATAGAGATCCGTCTGTGTGGCGATTTGTCTGTGTGTCTCAGTAGACATTTCTGTAACTCCCAAAGTGCACTTCGACATGTACCATCCAATCAACGCGTTTATAATAATGTCACATGAGCCGTTAAATAAGCTTTGAACTAGGCTACATCTTAAACTAGGCTATAGAATGTAGGCTACGTTTATGGAAGCCCATAAGGGACTTTATTCAAATGAAAATGTAAACTTGAAAATGCAAATGCAATTCCACAATAGCATTATCACTTTCCACATGTGTATGTGTTATTTGAGACAAAATGTAAATGAAAATGCAATAATCCCATTTGCATTTGCATTTTCAAAGGCTCCAATGGGCATTCTGTGTCAATATTCAAATTCAAATGCAAAAGCTGTTAGACATTACATTTTCAAAGTCTTACCCCGCCATACTGCGGACAATATTCAAATGATAATTCAAACTTGAAAATTAAAATGCAATATAAAAAATGTATCCTCATTTTCCATTTGTGCAAGCATTATTTATGTCACAATTAAAATTAAAATGCAGTTGTCTAACAATTTGAAAATGAAAAGGAAATCGCATTTGCCATTGCATTTTCAATGACTTCATCTTCAGTACTACGCTGTGCAGTGGACAATATTCAAATGCAATACGCGAATCAGCGCTAGGAGTCTATTGCATTTGCATTTTCAAGTCACCACGCTCTCTTTAGGACAGAACATGAAAATTCAAATGCAATCTGTCAGTCCTTTCATCAAGGCGGGTCTTTAGTTTGGACCTGGGAGCAGTAACCTGGGAGGCCACCTAGTTGTTACCACGGATTAAATAATCGCACCCCCTCTTTCCTTGAACCATGCGGTCCACCAGCAACCTTCAGAAGAAAGGAAATAGGCTTTTGACCTCACTATAGGCCGAAACCCTTTGCCACACTTTCTAACTTAAAGGAGCAGTATGTAAGTTTGAATTTCTAGCAATAAAATACATTTTTAATGTTTTTTTACGTTATTACATACCTCCTGGAGGATATAAACAAAATGCAATGAGAGAAGGTGTGCTATATATGAGCGCCCTGTGCCCTGTATTCAGCTTTAAAAAATCTAGGTACGCCCACCTATCCCCAACCAATCAGGAGAGTGTTTGCAAGGAGTAAGGGCTACCTGCCTGTCAATCTTCTAGCGTGCACACTCCTAGGTCCTCCTGCTTACAGCGTCACCCTCCAAACAAGCTTGTTACAATTCGCATCCCAGACAAAAGTAGCAGGGATGTGAACTAGTAGTTACAAGGCGGCTGAAGTCGTTGCATGTCGTCGCAAAAGACTTGGCTTGTCAAATCGCCAAGTGCAGTTTTATAACGTTAGGAATTATCGTGCCAGATTTAGTGCAAAAAGGCATTATTTGTTTACATGCATATGTTGGATATACTTGGCAACATATAGTAGCTATGGTGCCAATCGCAGCTAAATAAAAACGATTGTCATGAACTAGCTCATACTAATAGGGGAATAAAATTATGAAATTGTTTCGTTAACGTTAGCTAACTGTATGCCGTTACTCTGGAAACGGTCATTTGTGCCTGTGCTCGTTGCTTTGGTGTGAACCACTCAGTTTTAGAGCGTTTACGATCAGACGTTCGGGATTCTTTTGTTTCTCCCCTCGGAATCAGACATCGCTTCATGCGTTGCCTTGCTCAGGCTCATGAAGTCAAGTCAGAGCGCGCACGGGCTTGTGTGGGATGGGCGGGACCAAAGACTCAGGAGGTTGGCCTTTTTGAGTGTTGTGATTAAAATTCTTGCCATTTTCCCCCAATTCTCTAGAACTACATACTGCACCTTTAACTTTACCCCCTTCAGAGCAAAGAAACCTTTATTCAAACAACAAATTTGAAAGTTTCAGAACTTTCCAACTTCACACATCGATAAGTTTCAGAACTTTACCACTAAAACCACGGACAACTTTTCCGCTTTGGTCCTGCCGCAACCGAGGCCTAGGATCAAATTCATTCATTGCCACAGCTGCGCCTATCTTCTCACAGTGACGTAAACTCATGCTATTCGTAACATTGAGCGTTTTGATGATAGAGCATAGACAACTTTAGTAACGGCTATATTGTGTTTTACCATAATTTGTCAATCTTTCAAACTGTTTAACTATCATGTATGTTAAGCGACTTAGCCAAGTGTTAAATATCTACTAACCCGTTTTAGTTTATTAATGTTATCATTTAGTCATTCCTTGTAGTAACGTAATTATCATGCTTTCTTTAGATTAGTAAATAAAAAGAATTGCTTTGCATTTAAACCCAGCTGTGTCGCTTTGTTTTCATACAATCATTTATTCACATAACATGAGACTTCAGAATTGAGATTACTAATGTAATAGGCCTATAGTTAACGTTTTCAATTTAATGATAAAGATTCGGTTTCCCACTGAGCTGTGCTTACGCTAAATTCTGTGTGGTGGTGTAAAGGTAATTACCTTGATCGATTACAATATTAATTTATAATTTAATTGATAAACTATAAAAATGGATAAAGCGTAATTTACACACAAGAAGTAGTAAGCCCATTGGCCCATTCAGATATTTTAGAATCAGTTCACTAAAAGGATTTGTTCGAAAGATTCGTTCACCGAATCATTCACTGCTTTTCGGAGCTCCGACTGCGTAGACCCACTCACTGAAATGAAACACGGCCGAATGTTCAGTTCAGCTCGCTAACTAGTGAACCGAACAATCGTGCATAAAGGATAAGAAAGTGAGCTGAGAATTGGATTGGAGAGTTGGCATAGGCCCTATAGCCTACCTTTTGCAAACTGAAAGCTACCACAAGTCCAGCCATCCTGATAACCCAACGCTATATTTCACGCATGCGCTTTAGGAGTTAATGGAGAGAGATTTGGTTGAGCAAATGATGAATGTCAATACAGCGTTTAAATAATTAAATAAAATTGCGGACGCTAGTTCAATTTGAAAGGCACACAATTAAGAAACAAAATAATTTTTTCCTAATTAAAAATTATAGTTAATTCCATCATTGTCCACAGTGTCATAAATTGCCAAGGCCGAGAATGTGGTCGTTCAGTTGCCAACATCTTTTGGTACTTAGAGAGTACACAGAGAAGGTTCGTATTAAAACTCAGGGTATCTTAGCTTAGCTACTTCAATCCGAGCACCTTCATCTAGGAAGATGTTCACCTATTAGATGTTCGATACGTATCTGTCCGAGTAGTTTTAGTTTCACTTTGGCATTTGGTCTGTTGATTTCTGTTGTTTTACTGACAGATTCATATTTTTTAAATCAGCAAATCCGTGTCTCGTCCACTACCTGAAAAACAGAACAGTAAACAAGGCCAGCAATACAGGCGGTTTGTAATCGCGCTGCCCGTCAGCCACTCACTTTAAAATTTTATGTCAGATTGTATTATGTTGCGTTTCACTGCACTTTGGATAAAGGCATCCGCTAATTGTCTGCAATAATAATAATAATAATAATCATTGTAACTTTTTTCTTGCATGTTTTACAATTTTTATTTATACTACTGAAGGCAGTGGTTCTCAACCTTTTTGAGTCGCGACACCCTAGAACAATCAGGTTGGTGATTGTGGCTTTGCAGAAGATAAAACAATGAAGCATTATCAATTTTTTTTTGCTTCGGACAGCAAGTGCTGGTGTTGCATATAGGCGCAACATAAAGCGGCATTTTGGAATGTTTTTCAATGGTCTGCAATAGCAGTTTACGCTTCCCTAAAGCAAATGTGTGAATGTGTGAGAGCGTGTGAAGAGGGACATCTGCTAACCCTTTGAGCCGTCTCTCCATAGTTGTTCCATATGATTAGTTGGTAGTTAGCTAACTACAATTAATAATTTACAATTGGCAAAACGTGAGAAAAAGGACCTTCATGTCATATTCCTGAACTTGACAAACGCATTTGGGTCTGTGCCCCACAAGCGTTTGTGGTCTGGATTTGAGTTTTTTAAGGTACCAAATGCAGTTTTAAACCTGGTTAAGACATACTTTCAGGACATTTTTGATACACAGACATTTACCACCGAGTGGCAACGTCTGGAGATTGGCATCATGGCCGGATGTACAATCTCACCCTTGGCATTTACTATGGCCATGGAAGTAATAATTCGAGCATCAAAATGGGTCGTTGGCGGGCAAAAGTTAGGGGCAGGATTACGTCTCCCTCCCATTCGAGCATATACGGATGATATGACAATATTGACGACAACGGCTCCGTGTACTAAAAGACTGCTAAGCAAACTTAATGCCTTAAATGGGCTAGAATGAAAGTAAAACCAAGCAAACCCAGAAGCATATCTGTTGTTAAGGGAAAATTGTGCAATAAAATTTTCTTCATAAAAAGCCTGTCAAAAGCCTCGGAAAGTTGTACAATGCTAACCTTAAAGACTTGGAGCAGGTGGAGGAATTAAGGATAGAACTGAACAGAGGCCTAGAGAACATTGAGAAGTCAGGGTTGCCAGGAAAGCTAAAACTATGGTGCCTACAGTTTGGACTTCTACCCCGGCTCATGTGGCCATTGACAGTGTATGATGTACCTATCACTAAAGTTGAAAAGCTAGAAAGAAGAGTCAGGTTTTATGCTAGGAAATGGTTAGGGGTGCCACGGTGTCTTAGTAGCCTGGCTCTTTACGGGAAAGGAGCTCTGGAACTGCCGCTTACAGAGGAATTTAAGTGCACTAAAGCAAGACTAGAAATGACACTTGCGGAATCCCGAGATAATATAATAAGAAAAGCGGCACCCACATTGGCAACCGGACGGAAATGGAATCCAAAAGAGGCCGTACTGCAAGCAAAAGCAGCCCTTAAACATACGGAAATAGTAGGACAAGTACAACATGGATGAGGAGGACTTGGACTTGCTACAAGTAAACCGAGATGGTCAAAAGCAACCCCTTTGGAACAACGCAAATTAGTGATAGAACAGATACGTAAGCAAGAGGAAGCAGTAAGGAGCGCTAAAACTGTCTCACAATCCAAACAGGGGCGATGGGTGAACTGGGAAAGTGTAGAGCAGAGGAAAATTACCTGGAAAGACTTGTGGGGAATGGAATGCACAAGAATTAGCTTCATTGTTAGGGCAACCTACGACGTACTGCCAACACCAACAAATCTCAGCCAATGGGTAGGAGAGGATCCAACATGCCCCCTCTGTGGTGGGACGGCTAATCTCAAACACATAATGGCTGGGTGCAGGACGAGCCTTACTCAAGGAAGATACACCTGGCGCCACAATCAAGTACTAAAATGCTTGGCGGAAGCAATAGAGCATAGGCGCTCAACAGTTAATACCCTGCCAATTGGAGCAGAGGGCGACATGCACCACATTCGCTTTGTCAGGGAGGGAGTTCTGGGAAAGAAGAGTTATAGAGCAGAACAAAGCTCAGGGCAGCTGAGGGGAGCATGTGATTGGAAAATGCTTGCTGATGTCGGCCAACAACTGAGAGTCCCATCGGAGATTGCAACAACCAACTTAAGACCAGACTTATTACTCTGGTAATAATCAGCAAATTGTTTATTTTATAGAGCTAACAGTCCCATGGGAAGAAGCAATCGACGAGGCTTACAAAAGAAAGAAACTCCGCTACAGCGAATTAGCAGCTGAAGTGGAACAGCGAGGTTGGAGAACAAAGGTGTGCCCTGTGGAAGTTGGATGCCGTGGATTTGTGGCAATATCAACTATTAAACTCCTTAAGGAGTTGGGGATCTGCGGCAAAGATTTGCGCCAGACCATAAAAGCTATATCAGATATAGCAGAAAGAAGTAGCCAGTGGCTGTGGCTGAAAAGGAAGGATCCTATATGGGCACAAAAGTACAGAACATCATGCTGAAAACCAAGAAAGGATTAATCTCAGGACAAAGGTATAAAAGGTAAGTCTTTCCTGCAGAGCGTCATTTATCAAGCCTGCAGGGATAGAGAAGGGAAAGATTATCTTCTTTTCAGGTGGTAAGTATCCCTGCAGAGTTGGCAGAAACTGCCTGCAGGCATAGGGAATAGGGATAGGTATAGGGACATCTGCAGAGCGTCATATATTAAGCCTGCAGTAACAGAGTAGGGAAAGATTATCTTCTTTTCAGGTGGTAAGTATCTCTGCAGAGTTGGCATTGAAAGCCTGCAGGAATAGGAATTAGGGACAGGTATAGGGGTATCTCTCAGTTTAATAAACAACACATTTTTTTTTTTAAATATCTGGCCGTGCCGAGAGCGGATATAGCTCTGAGACGTCATTGCTCACCGTTAAGCCTTCTGGAGGTGTCGTGGGCTCAAATTAACGACACATCTGGGATGGAGGACTTGGAGGATGGAGGACTTGATAACCCCAATGACATATCTGCTCTCAACCCAAGTCCATTCTAAAATATTGTCTTTTGAAGTGCTCATCTTGGAATATGGCGTAATGAATATTATAACATCCTATCCTGTGTATATTGAAATACAAGCAATTGTGGCACAGTGCGCCAAAATTAATTTGTTTGTGTGTGCGTGCAGCATGTGTGTCCAATCTAAACTCAAGTGGAGGCGTACTTTGACTCATATACACACACTCAATAAAATCGAGTAAAATGTAAAAAAAATAAAAAATATATATACCATCTGGTGACCCCCAGAAATTATCTTCGCAACCCCCAAGTTGAGAACCACTGAGTTAAGGTATGAGTGTAGGCTACCCTGCTGCTTATTGGGGTTCAGTTTCTTATACAACACATTTATCCACTCCACCTCAGCCCCACCCTAAATCTACCTCTTCTGACTCAGAAGTCACCAGCCATCACTGATGTCACATCACTAGTTCGACCATGTGACAGGCTTACAACTATAGGCTTACAACTATATTTAGTTTGATTATTGCCAGGCCTGCCAACATTTCTGAAAACCTCTGCGTGATCATGAGAGACAGTATTGTGCTGTTCCTTGGGGTTGTCACCGCACGCCCCAGACATTTTCGTCTTTGTACTAGAAGAAACATGACTATTTACAGCCATTTCCCCAGTCTCATAACTTTTAACTCTTACACCAACCAATACAAACAATATTAACATTGGAATACAACTTTCTCAAATGTTCCTCTTGATTCGCCACTTTGCTCTGACTGCAGTCAACCATTGCTTGATGCTTTGCAGAAGTAAAAAATAGAGCGCTGTCCTTTTTAGTTTTTTACGCTTACGTTAATGCGCCATGCAAAGCGGAATTTTTGTGTTTTTCAATGGTCTGCGATAGCAGTTTACACTTCCCAAAAGCAAATGTGTGAATGGATGAGAAATATGGGGCGTGAGAGCGTGTGAAAAGGGTCATTTGTAGCCGGTGCTTGTTTCAATAACAGTTTGAGGAATAGCCTGTGTTGTCGTCGTAGCTTTGAAGCGTCGCTGTTTATTACTATCTAATGCTTTGAAGCCCAAAAAATGGTATTCAGGACAGCCCTCGTTAGGACACTGTTGTTTCACGAAGAGCTTTGGCCTCGACTCGACCTCCACCTGTAATGGCAGGATTTAGATTGACTGCGAATATATTCTGGAATGCACGTATGGTTGATGTATTAGCCATTGACCACAGCTGCATGTCGTAAAGTAATCTTAACCTTTTGTTTGGGAAGTTGAAGGGGTTATAATCCGTGGCTGGAGGGGTCACACCGGAGACAGGATGTCTGCAGACAATATAACCCTGGAAAGAGTGTCACTTTAATGGCCCGCAATCTAAACCCAATATATGAGTGTGTGTCTTTACAATAGGGAACAGGACACTCCCATTTTACTATATAGGAATGCTCATCACCAATGTATTTTGTCATTTCATTCGAACAGTGTCTTAAACACTGTGTGGACTGACCCTTTCTATGTAAAGTATCTTTTTAAATAAAACGTTTATATTGAACTTCATCATTAAGTCTCACCGTGTATAATATTTAGAATTTCCATAACACACCCCAGCTATTTTATTGTTAAATTAGAACCAAACTATGCAAAGCTTGATTAATAAGTAGGACATGACTACACTGAGCATTCGTTTTGCTGTTGCAAACGAATGCTTTGTGTTGTTACTGATCTGCCTCCCAAGTGCTGAGGAAATGTTTTTCTAGTTTCTTCACACAAAACTGCTTCAACTGATTGCATTGTATTAAAGTTGTCAGCACATGGGCCTGTTTTGACAAAAATGTGTTAATAACTTAGATAAAAATGTGTTGATGCCTATCATTCTAGGACTAGTTACATACGATAACTTGATTCCAAGGCTCTGGGGAACTCAAGATTATAACTACTATAACATTGTCTGGAATGTTACAAAGAACACTAAAACAGTCAAGCCTTTGCAGGCTTCTTTAACTTTTTCAGGTCAGTGTCCATGCCGCACTATTGGAACATAGAAGAAAAAAAATTTATGCCATAGTTTTACGGCAAATAAACGGCTCTCTAAATTAGAGGATAGTGTGGTATTAAGTTTTCCTGGGGTCTCATTTATAAAACAGTGCGTCGGATCCACACCAAAAGTTTACATACGTACAAAAGGCGAAAATGGTGTGCGCACAAAATAATTCAGATTCATAAAACAGTGTGCAAATGGGTGTAAGTTTGCATGGAGGATTTTCACGTCAACTATGTTTTTTATAAATCCCAACGTCGGCGTTAAAAGTGGTGTACGCCTTCTTCTGTGCGTTTATAAATGAGACCCCTGGAACCATCCATCCATCCATCCATTAGCTATACCGCTTATCCTTGCAGGGTTGCGGGGGGGGGGCTGGAGCCTATCCCAGCCAACACAGGGCGAGAGGCAGGGCTGGACAGGTCGCCAGTCTATCACAGGGCCGACACATAGGGACAGACAACAACTCACACTCACATACACACCTACGGCCAATTTAGAGTCACCAATTAACCTGCATGTTTTTGGACTGTGGAATGTATTCTATATTCCAATATATTTTTGGAATATAGAACACCAATATGAGCCTTATCTCACTTCATCCTGTTGTTTATAATAAGAGGAGAATAAATCATTTGTTGTTTAGGGGAAATTTCCCTTTAAAGCAGTACTGCATGGAGCAGTGGGCTACACTTTCTCCATGGTGCTATGATGAGTAACTACAGGAAACAATTGGTTAATGCCACTGGTGGCAGCATTGCCATTTTCTGAGTCTTAAAGGTTATAACCTTTTTGCTTGTTGATAACTTCACTTTAAAAATATTAACATTTTGTGTTATTTGTTCATTTAATCTTTTATGTAGCATTTGATTCTAATTTAAGATGGGACCAAATCAATGTGGTTCCAATTTTCCGTCCACACACCAGCAAAGACTACTGACCGTTGGGAAATCCTCCAGGACTTGCTTATCCTTCTCCTGGCTCTCGGTGAAGCACCACTCATCCTGGTACAGATAGGTGTGGAAGTCATTCAGCATGGGGACCTTCTTCTCCAAAGGGATGGTCATGTCATCCTCCACTGTGTCCAGCGCCCGGAGAACCAGATAGAATATACACACTGCATGTCTGGAAGGTAAGAGTGGTGACCAATGTCAAAGAGATATTAAAAAAATTAAGTGACTGTAGTTTGAAACTAGCAAGTACATTTGTTTGTTGCTGAGAAAAGTAGTACAGTCCTTGTTGGGTTAGCGAAACGATATAGTGCAAAAATAATGATAGAATCGATGACAGGGTTTGTGTTAAGTGACAATATGAGCAGACTGATTGGGGATATATTTTTGTTGCTTTGGTTTGCAGAGAAAATAGCAAGAGCATGGCCCGATATAAATAGAATTAGGTTTGTCATCTGAGCCTGCAGTGCTGCTTCTGAATTCGAGAGAATGTAGGCTATAATGCTGTAACATTATTCAGACACTAAAAAATGCACATTTGATTTTACAAACAGATGCCACTTAACGTGAGCAAATTGAATAGTTGTCTTAAACTATAAGAGTTCAGTCAGGGTCCTTAAAACTTTCTGCAAGGTACTGTATGTCGTTTTATTTGAACTGGCTGTCTCAAATCACAAATGAAGATAATTAAGCAACAGTGCAGCTGTTCGTGCCACGGCATTACTAATGCTTAGCCTTTCATATTAAGCTGTGTAACAGTTTGAGTTCAGGTCAGTTCAGTGGAGGTCAAGTCGAGGTCAAAGCTGTTATTAAAATCATTCAATACAATTTTTTTTTTTTGAAAACTACAACTGAGGTTGGCAAACTTAGTTTTGACCTTGGCAAGCGTATTAGGAATACGCCCCTTACCTGCGGACATGTGGTAATGTGAAAGGTTGTCTTACCGAAGCTCTCCGTCAAGTGCTTGAATAACTGCTGCAAAACTTCGACTGGTCTGGTTCAGATAGCGATAGCATGTCTGCAAACTTTCACTCATTGAATCCTGGTAAGAAAAGCAAGAAAACAAGGGATGTCGATAAGAGCCTGTAGTTCTCAGCGTACTTGAGCGGAGTGCCCAGCAGCCTTCTTGTACGCCCCGCTCGCCAAACCTTCCCCCGGAGAGCAGCGATCGTGAATTGGGTCCAGGGCTCCGCGGAGTCATACAGAGAGATCGCTTGAATGCTGAAAGGGAGATCGGACATTTGCAGCAAGATCCGGCCATTTAACCAAACGTTAAGACCTGCATATGTTATAAATCTGCGTTTTCAATTCACATTTTTAAACGCGACTTAAGGCAATGGGTGACAAGGAAGGAAACACTTTTGGGTAGATAATGAAGACAGTGAAACAGTGTAATGGTGAAGAAGCATGCTGTTGTACTGATCTCTAAACGGAGTCACGCACTCCAGCCGATGTTAGTAATATGTGGTTAGGACTATCTACACGCAGAAGATCTGTCACAGGCAGTATTGCGCAGTTCAGACGCGATGTTATTGCCAATTAAGCCACTCCCACAACTCCAAAAACAAAATAGTATTTCCTTGTTCCTCCGCGCATCAGACAGCTCTGCCATAACAAGAAATACGACCCCCATAATAATCTTCAATAGAATTTTTTATTACGACAATATGCCGGAGGCTTTTGCATTTCTTATAGTTACATTGTATTTGGTCAGGTATATTTATTTTTCTTTTAGTACCATTCAGATTTTTACAAACAAATTCAACTTTTCTAAATTGCAGTTGAATTACAGCCTGTCTAATGTAAGCCTGGTCTGATGCGAACTGCAATTATCTCTTGACTCCTAGAGGTAGACTGACGTAAAACGAAAAAAGTGGTTGTTCAAGCAGAGTGGACACATTTTCTCAGATGCAGACAATATCTTATCTTTCAGCACTTACATGAGAATGTGTAGCATAGCTACTTGGAATTTCCGTTTACTAACAGTAAACCAGTCAAATTGTTCGGAACCTTGAACATTTTCTCGTTACACATTTTTCCATTTCAAAGAACAGTCTCACTGTTTCATTCTAGGTCAAATCTTTCTTCAGGATTAAGTCTAGCATACTAGGCCGTCTCTTCACTTTGGTGAACCTGTTAAGCTCATTATAAAAGGCTGATCCTTGCAGGACAGAGCTACAAAGTCAATAGTTATCCTATGCTACCATGTGATATTGACTATTTTATAAACCACTGCTTGGCCGACATATGAACAACATATTATTTTTTATTTGCCTCAAGTTACAACAACACAATAGGCCTGCCCTGAGACCCTAATACAGACCCAAATCTACCCTACAGAACTGTCGTATTAATGTGGCGAACAGCAAATAATAATATAGGGCTACAGATGAATAGGCATATACAGGAAAATGCATCGGCTTAAAAACATGTGCTGCAAATATATGTAATAAATGTTAGGTACTAGGTTTAGGCCTATGCATTCAACAGGTCGAACAGTTAACAGAAATTACAGTTGATTTTGAGCTACTCACATAGTCCAACTTTGCCATGACAGTGCGACAGCCCCCCATTTTAAATTTGAGGAGATTCAAGATCTCCTCCGGGTGACCCAATGATTTCACGATGTCCATGTTTGCTTAATTTGCTTACACTGGCGTCCAGGATGCTTGCACTGAAAGCGTTATGATCAGGTACACATAAAAACGGTGGCGGTATCTTTCTTTTTCAAGCGTAAGATGCGCAGCGGTGTCCCCCTGTGACGAAAAACATAACCTATCAATCACTGAAATCGTCAGATCGACTGGCTACTGGGATTGGTTAGCAAACGATGGGCTCAGTGCCTAGTGACCAATAGATGTCTAGTGCGTCTGGTGTGATGCACCGCCCCAACAGAGTTCTGCCTATGTAAGCTATCTTATTGGTTCTCTAGACAACTTCCAAAAGCAAGGGAGAGATGACGGAACAGGTCGGAATCGGCTACCTAATACTATCTACAACGTACTCAATGGTGCATACTGTTTTGTTTTTTTGTAGTTTTTTTCAAGATTCTCTTCTATTGTTAGCATTCTCCACTGGCAAATTTAATCAAAACCCCGGCATTTTTGTAATTCTGTCAAAGCCAGAAGGAAGTTGCCGAATTGCATTTTAAAGCCATAGTTCACATCTGCGATCAGTCTCCAAGAATGGACCATATAATCTCTCTCTCTCTCTCTTTCTCTCTCTCTCTCTCTCTCTCTCTCTCTCTCTCTCTCTGTATATTAGCCCCTATAGCCCTATATATAACTATTACATATCCTCTCCAGGACTAATCAGGGTAATAAAGGGAAACAGAATATATGTGTGTGCCTATACTGTGTATACATATTTTAATAATATATGCAACACGTGTGTCTTATATTTCTTTCATGCCTCTTCTTTAAAATTATAATACATACAGTACATGTGTTGACATTATGTTTTGCCATTATCGATTTGAAAATATTTTCCTGTCCAGTAAATAGTGTTTTGCCATATCCAGTGTTGCAACAGGAGAATGAACGAAGTCAGTAAAACAACTGAAGCCTGCTTAACCTGTTATTATTCAAAACTAGATCTGAGAAGTGACAACAAAAGCAACAGTGTAAATCTTTACGAGACAATTTCTAATGTCTGTGCTTGTTTCTCTGTACCATAAAATTTGCACAGGAATTAACCTGTTGTTATTAAGAGACATAACATATAACATATAAATACAAAATAATGCTAAATAATAAGAGCACACAAACATAAACAGACACTGCACTACTCTTCATGCTAATGATACATTGTCAGAAGCATCCCACCTCCAATACCAATACTCAAATACTCACCCATTTTAGTGAAATAATTCCTAGTTAGTTACTAACCTAACCTTAGTCCTAATAGTTACTTTCACATACCTAATTCATTAGTAATATATTAATAAAATGAAACATCTTTATTTGTTGCTGTACTTTATTGCCTCGAAAGAAGTTGCTCGGTTGGCCCAAACAATCAGAAATAATGTCGTTTTGTAGACCACAAACTGTTTACCACAGATACTGTAGTTTCTGGCTGGATCATTTGTCACATTTCAGGCCTCAATTTTTACATCATTATGCCAGAGGCTTTGGGGAGGAGCTTGTTCAACTGACATTTGTGAAAATAAATTCAGAATCTGATAATCATATAGGAGTGTCCACAAGTGACAAATGTATAATCTGTAACAGCTACAGTATTGAAATGCGTCAATTTTGCGTTATTTCATGGAGCTAGCTTTTATCTACCAGAGTATCTTATTTCAAAAGCATTGGAGCAGACGTAATCTAGGATTGATTTCAGAATCAATGAGATACGGATGAGACATCTGGATGGCATTGTCCCTGTGAGTGAACATGCATCTGAGCTTGATTGACACAATGATAGTTTTAGAAAATTGTTTTATGTCTACATTGTTGCTAGTGTTCAGTGTTTACACAGAAATACATTTTGTTAAAACACATTTTAAAACAACTTTATCGACGCTATGCATAGATCTAGAGCATACTGTATAATAATGAGAATCTTGTCAAACCTGTTGAAGTTGTTTCTGTAGCACTGTGGTTACCTTACATGAACTTAGTGGGAATACCAGGTCATAACATAACCCCAAAGTTATGCCTAAATAAACTGTGTTACAGTGTACAAATATTTGAGTATCTGGCTAGATAAAAAGTTGTCTATAAAACCAATGTACTTGATCTAAAAAATAATGTGATGATAAGAATTGTAGCTCTTTAAAGAATATGGTAATTCCTTCCTCTTGAAAACAGAATTACAATTGTTAAATCAACTCTCATGTGAATAATGGATTATGGCTATATATGTGTACATCCCCATCTTTTTTAGAGTAATTTGATGTGGTTTACTGCAATGCTCTGCGTTCTGTAACTGGGGATGACTTTAGAACTCTTTGCTGTTCACTTTATAAGAAAGTGAGATGGTAATGCTTCAGTAATGGAAGAGAAGAAAATGTCTCTTTTTATTTCACAAGGCATTGCTCCAGATAAATGGAACAAGGTTAAATATGACTTGAAAATATAGCAGTTTGTTTCACTTTTCTTAAGTTTGGATTGATGAGTATTGAGGAGTTGGAGCGTGTCACATGTGTTGCTCAGGTACCCCGGGTGCAGTGCAATAGCGTGCCCTGGTGTGCTCACCTAGTGCTCCTCTGTATGTTCCTAGTTTTGCCTCTCCAATTTTCTTGTAATGTTTATGTATTAATAAAAAGAAGTATAAATAAATTGATTATAATAATACTAAATATACTACCATGCTTTTAAAAAATATTTAATTATTATTATTTTATTAAAACATTTTTTTTTAAATGTTTTCTGTAATTGTTTTAAATTCGTATGTTATTGTTATATAGGTTGAAGCAAAAGCTTACACTGTTTAATGGAGAAGAGTTGGCAGAGACGAAGTGTGTGAAGAGTCTGGATGAAACACTGGGGCGATATCTTTCGGAAGAAAGATTGAGCAGCACCCCATACCTACTGAACAGAACTCCTCGTGGCATAATCAAGTCAGTAAGAAAAATATTATAGTAGACAGATTTTAAATGAATTCTATTATACAGCTTTTCTTTTTCGCCAGCCAACTGCTTGAATGTTTTTTTTCTGCAGCAATAAAAAATGAAAATGCTGAAAACAAAAGCTTTTCCTTTTACAGACCCGTTAAAAGTTACAACGAACCAAGAGGGAGTGGAGTTTGTTTAAATGGAAGCAGCAATAGCAATATCAAAACCAAACGAATCAACGAGTTTTCCTCTTGGACTGACACTCAGCGCTGTATAAGCAAGGTATTAAATCACATCAAATTTGAAAATAACTTTAATGATCTTTTTCTTGACGAATCCATCAGTCAAAAGTTTGTGGGATTTCATTCTGAAATCACAGAGGAATGTGGGGAAGAAGATAAGCAACATTCCTGGGCTGTTGTAGAGAAACGTGAAGAACTCTTAATATATGGACCATATTATCCCAATTACAGCAGTGGTGAGCACAGCGAAGACAGTGTCATAAAGCAAACCCAGGAGCTACTAAAATCAAAGGAGGCTTCAGAAAATTGGAAAGTCTATATATTCACTCTGAATAGCCCCTGTTTAGCAAGAAACACCAATCCATGCATGCTTAACTTGGTACAGAAGGCTTTTGACTGGTACATTCAATATGGCATTAAGACTTACATTGGTTACAGAAAATGTTGGGGTTTTAAAGGTACTAAAGAGAATCTATTCAGAGCTGTCAGCTATTTTCAACTGGAATGTATTCGTAGGAGTACCAATTATGAGACCTATAGAAGTAAGACTAAGGAAAGCACTGAAAATACTGTGTTTAGTGAAAGTATTTACACGGTTGTTAAGCAATTCTTGAGTCTGGAAAAGCTACATTTGAAATTCCAGTGGACAAATTCAGTGCAAGAATCTGGCAGAATATGTGATTTCAAAAGCATGCTCAGTACTGTTGCCTTTAAATCACAGGCAGAGAGTGAGCTCTTGTCTAAAGAAATACTCACAATGCTTGAGGCAATGCAATTTTACGTTTCTGAAAAAATAGACTGTTTAGAGGGATACTTGAAAATGGGGACATCGTTTTCCATGAATTATAGATTTGACCCACAGATTTGTGACACTGAGTGTACCAAATTAAGACACTCTTTTGAAAAATGTTGGAAAGACATTGTACATGACAAATATGCTGAGTTTTTCAGAGAAATGTTGACAGAAGACTTTAATAGATGCACTGTCCAGCTTTTCACAAAAGATGTCAGAGGTTTTACAGAGGAATACATACACATTGGTCAGATAAAGTTCCCAGAAGTGGACTAATAGGCTTAAGTGATCTTGATGCACTGTCCTCATATGCTTGGAAATAACACCAAAATTAGTTTGTGGTTGAATTTACTTATATGATTAGTCAATAACAGAATAATTGAAAGAATTTTCACTGTGAATCTAAATTCCATTTCCTTAAATAAAGTTATCATGCAAGTCATTACCTTGTCACATGGGTGGATGTTGGTAATGTGTTGATTTGAACTTTTCACCATGTTCACACACTCTTTGGAGACAAATGTATCACCTCCTGACAATTTATCTAAATAGTGTCCAATTTAATGTTATCCTAAAACAATGACCTTCACACAGTGTTTTATTGCTACCCGCATTGAACCACAAATGCAAGCATTTACTATATCGTAAGTACAGCAGTAGTGCAAATGGAGATTATTTACACACTTGCGTCAATGTCACTGTGTCAAAGTTTTACAGTAACTCACAATGATGAATTACACTATTAAACTGGAGTGAGTTTACATAGTATATGCTAATATATTTATGTGGTAATTACATGTGTTAATAGTTCACCATTAAAAATATTTGAACCAACCTTTCGCTGTTCGATAATTTGGTAATGCTGAAGCATTAATCAAGCCAATTTAACTAAACAAACTATTTAACTAACAAAAACAAATATTTTTTTAAAAACAACACCACAGATTAAACAGAGGAATTGAAAATGTTCTTGTATTTTTAACTTGATTTCATTGTTGTTGCTGGATTTCTCTCTTCTCAGCATTAATATATATGTATAACAATAATTGTTAACAGCATAACAATATATATAACAATATGATGATGATGATGATGATGATGATGATGATATTGATATTGATGAACGATACACACACACACTACTGCTCAAAAGTTTGGGTCACCGAGAAAATGTAATGTTTTCCATGAAAACTCTTCATACTTTTACTATTAATTAAATGAGTTGTACAATAAATAGAACAAATAGTCAAGACATTGACAAGGTTAGAAATAATACTTTACTTGAAATTATAATTTTGTCCTTCAAACTTTGCTTTCGTCAAATAATCCTCCATTTGCAGCAATTACAGCCCTGCAGACCTTTAGCTTTCTTCCTGTCAATTTGTTGAGGTAATCTGAGGAAATGTCACCCTATGCTTCCTGAAGCACCTCCCATAAATTGGATTATCTTTATGGGCACCTCTTAGGTACCATATGGTCAAACAGCTCAATTGGGTTGAGATCTAGTGACTATGCTGGCAACTCCATTACAAACAGAAATATAACTGCAAGCAGTGATACGGTGGCCGGCATATAAAAAGAATGACAGAATAAAAGAACTTTAAAGAAAAAAAAAGAAGAAATGTAAAAAGAAGAATTGAATTGAAGAAGATTTGGTTGAAATGGTCATAAAACTATCAGCAAATGGAGGAGGTTGCATACCCACCAACCTACACGACATTCAGCATCCTAAAGATGATGTCCAAAATGTAAAACATATTCAGTTACCGAACAACATGCACCACACGCACTTGCAGAAAAAAACTGGACAGTGCTCTTTTTTTTGGCAACCCAATAGGAACATTTGATTAATGTATATTTAATACACATTAGTGTATAGTAGCAACTTCAGGAAGATCAACAGACACTCATGTCTATTCGACCCTTTAAGTGCCGATATTGAAGCAAAAAGGTCACACATCAGCAGGATGAGACATGCTCTGACCTTATTCACAGAAAAACCATACACAGTCACGGTGTCACATCTAACAAAAGTACAAACCGATATCTGCGTTTACAGCAGTTCCTAACTCTTTACATAAACATGATAAAAACATGATAACAAGGAAACATTAAGAACCTACTGTCCATTACAATAAACAGAGTTACTCGCCAGGAATGCTGGGAGTTACGCGTGACGCTACATTATGTTGATTAGTCATGTTTCCTCAAGTTCAAAGATGTCAGCCATGTGCGGTGATGACCCCCAGCTCCAAAATAAATTTTGTAGTCCAGCTAAGAACAAATCTAAGAACGTATAAACCTCTCTTTGTCTGATATGAGAAATGTGTTGTTCTAAACCGTACAAATATCTGCTTGCAATGTTGATTTGACACCTCGTCCCATAATCGTTATGAAAGGCTACAGATTTACACCGTAATATCGCTACTGCTCGCATCTCGCATAACAAAAGTCGCATTGTCGCAGCTTGCCACGTTGCAATGCGTCTTTTGGTAATAGCAATCATAGAGTTAAGTTTGACAATGTTTGAATCAGGTTACTCAATAAGACATCCTCAGTCACGGTTACAAGATGATTCACTCCCAATTGCCACATGAGGGCGGATCCGACACTGTGTGCACTGTTAGCTAGCACACCTTTTCTGAAATTTCGTTATGTCTCGTCCCCCACCCATAACATCACTGCTAGGTTTGCGCTGCTGAATACACGCTCGCTCAACAACAAGGCTGTATTTATAAATGAGGTTGTCACGGATCACAAAGTAGACTTTGTGTCTTACGGAAACCTGGCAGCAAGTTAATGACTTTGTTCTGCTCAATCAAGCAACCCCTTCAGCCTACATGTACCTGCAAAAGCCTAGATCTTCAGGGCGGGATGGTGGACTCGCCGTTCTTCACCGTACTGACTACAAGATTAAGATGATTTCCGTCAACAATGTGACGTCATTTGAGTGCCTTGTATTTCAATTGGTCGGTTCTCCAGCAACGCAAGTGGTGCTCATCTACCGGCCTCCAAAAACATCTTCTGTGTTTCTCTCTGAGCTGTCTGAAGTACTTTCTAGTGTCTGTGCCATGTCGACATCCACTTTATTGTTGGGAGACTTTAACATCCATGTAGATTCCCCTAGCTCTGCATTTGCAGTGGAATTTCTTGCCCTCCTTGATTGTTTTAATCTAACTCAGCATGTTCAATTCCCCACTCATAATAAAGGCCATATTCTAGACCTGGTGTGCTCCACTGACCCTGACCCCTTCAACCTCCGTGGCCTGGACCTTACCATCTCCGATCATCAAGCTATATTCTTTGATGTTAAAATACCGGCCATAAGGAGGCGAGAGCAGAGGTCCTTTATCTATAGAAACATCAAAAATATTAATATTGCTGCCCTTGTTAGCGAACTCGAACTGCAAAACCTCCCCCTGCCTCCGACTTCCTCTGTTGATGACCATCTACTACATTATAATACCCTGCTCTCTTCTACCCTGGACTCACTTGCTCCCCTCAAGTCAAGAAATGTGTCATTCTCCCAACCAGCTCCTTGGTACACCCCTGAGCTTCGTTCTATGAAGGCTAAAGGTCGTCAGCTGGAAAGACTTAAAAAAAAAAAACGAGTCTGACTGTTCATGTAGAAATCTATGAAGACCATATCAAAGCATATAAGGATGCACTCTATCAGGCCAAAAACAAATATTATTCTGATCTTATTGATAAGGGCAAAACTGATCCTAGAAAACTATTTGTTGATTAACACAATCAACAAATTGCTGTGTCCACTGGATAACTCCTCCCTCTTGGAGTCTACAGAAGTCTGCACCAGGTTCCTGGATTTTTTCCAATCGAAAGTTGAAGCTATTTATAGCCAGCTCCAGCCCTCATCCATGCCAGCTATTCCGCTGCTGGCTGTATCCACTAAAATGGCCCTTCCTGCTAAATGCAACCTCAACACTTTCAAGCCTGTTGATGCAGCGTTTATCAATGCTCTGGTCACCAGATCAAAATCTTCAACCTGTATACTTGACCCTATGTCTGTCTCCCTAGTCAAGACCTGTCTGCCAACTCTGTGTCCCCTCATTGTTAACATTGTTAACACCTCCACCAGGACTGGCTCTGTCCCTCCTGAGCTTAAGATGGCTGTGATCACCCCTATCCTTAAAAAGCAGGGTTTGGAGCCGGAGTCTCTAAATAACTATCGGCCTATTTCCAACCTTCCATTCCTTAGCAAAATCCTGGAGCGCACTGTAGCTGCTCAACTACAGTCCCATATGTCTCACCATGACTTGTATGAACCTATGCAATCTGGGTTCCGGGCTAAACACAGCACAGAAACGGCTCTGGTCAAGGTCATTAATGATCTTTTCTTGGCAGCTGACTCTGGCAACCTAACTCTATTGATCCTTCTTGATCTCTCAGCAGCCTTTGACACCGTATGTCACAATATCCTCCTAGACCGCCTGGATAGGCTCCTGGGCATCACTGGCACTGCCCATGCATGGTTCAGGTCGTACCTATCTGGCAGGTACCATCGAGTGGCTCTAGGAACAGCCCAGTCCTCCCCTGCACCAGTCTGCCAGGGCGTACCGCAGGGCTCGGTCCTGGGGCCTATCCTGTTCATCATCTACATGCTTCCTCTGGGACAAATAATTAGAAAACATGGACTCAATTTCCACTGCTATGCAGATGATACCCAGCTCGACATACATACTAAACCCAAAACAACCCTCCCTACCCCCTCACTCACAAACTGCCCACTTGAAATAAAATCCTGGATGTCCCAAAATTTTTTGAAACTCAATAGTAGCAAGACTGAGCTGATTATTGTGGCTCCTCAGGCTCTGCCCAAAAAGGTTGGGGATGTGGTCCTCACTATTGACGGCTCCTCTATCTGCTCCTCTGCCAAGGTTAGAGGTCTTGGTGTGGTCTTGGATTCCACCCTCTCTATGGAACCTCATATAAAAGCTGTTACCAAGTCTGCCTTCTTCCACCTGAGAAACATCTCCAGACTCAGACCATTAATAACTGATGCAGTTGCTGAAACTTTGATTCACGCGTTCGTCACCTCACGCCTGGATTATTGCAATGGTGTCCTATTCGGGGCATCAAATAAAGCCCTGGATAGGCTCCAGTATGTTCAGAATTCAGCTGCAAGGATTCTAACTCGCTCTAAACCCTGGCAATCACTCCCACCCTCCTTCATCTACATTGGCTTCCCATCAAATCTCGCATTTCCTTTAAAATTTTACTTCTCACCTATAAATCTCTCCATGGACTTGCCCCTTCCTACCTCTCTGACCTCCTCCAACCTTACACGCCTTCTCGTACCCTCCGCTCCTCTGAGACTGGTCTCCTCACCACCCGCAAAACCAGACTCAGTTCCATGGGGGACAGAGCGTTTAGTTCTGCTGCTCCCATTCTCTGGAATTCCCTTCCCCCTGTGATTCGGAACTCTGACTCCATCAACATTTTTAAATCCCGCCTTAAAACCTACTTGTTTTCCTTAGCCTACCCCTAGCTTGTTATCTTTGACTTTTTATTTTATGTCTGTATGTATGTATATACTGTATATGTGTATGTATATATACGTATATGTAGGTATATTTGTATATATATATATATATATATATATATATATATATATATATATATATATATATATATATAATTTACCGATAGTCGAACCTCGGATTGAGGAGGAACAATGCGGTTTCCGGCCTGATCGTGGAACAACGGACCAGCTTTTTACCCTCGCGAGGATCTTTGAGGGGGCCTGGGAGTATGCCAATCTGGTCTACACGTGTTTTGTGGATTTGGAGAAGGCGTATGATCGGGTTCCCCGGGAAATACTGTGGGAGGTGCTGCGAGAGTATGGGGTGAGGGGGTCTCTACTTAGGGCCATCCAATCTCTGTACTCCCAAAGCGAGAGCTGTGTCCGGGTCTTCGGGAGTAAGTTGGACTCGTTTCCGGTGAGGGTTGGCCTCCTCCAAGGCTGCGCTTTGTCACCTATCCTGTTTGTGGTATTCATGGACAGGATCTCACGGCGTAGCCGTGGGGGGGAGGGGGGCTGCGGGTTGGTGGGCAGAGGATTGCATCACTACTTTTTGCAGATGATGTGGTCCTGATGGCATCATCGGTCTGCGACCTGCAGCACTCATTGGATCGGTTCGCGGCCGAGTGTGAAGCGGCTGGGATGAGGATCAGCACCTCCAAATCTGAGGCCATGGTTCTCAGCAGGAAACCGATGGATTGTCTACTCCAAGTAGGGAATGAGTCTTTACCCCAAGTGAAGGAGTTCAAGTATCTCGGGGTCTTGTTCTCGAGTGAGGGGAAAATGTAACGAGAGATGGGCCGGAGAATTGGAGCAGCGGGTGCGGTGTTGCAGTCGCTTTATCGCACCGTTGTGACGAAGAGAGAGCTGAGCCAGAAGGCAAAGCTCTCAATCTACCGGTCTATCTTCGTTCCTACTCTCACCTATGGTCATGAAGGGTGGGTCATGACCGAAAGAACGAGATCGCGGATACAAGCGGCGGAAATGAGTTTCCTCCGGAGGGTGGCTGGCATCTCCCTTAGGGATAGGATGAGAAGTTCAGCCATTCGTGAGGGACTCGGAGTAGAGCCACTGCTTCTTTGCGTAGAAAGGAGCCGGTTGAGGTGGTTCGGGTCATCTAGTAAGGATGTCACCTGGCCGCCTCCCTAGGGAGGTGTTCCAGGCAAGTCCAGCTGGGCAGAGGCCGCGGAGCAGACCTAGGACCAGGTGGAGGGATTATATCTCCACACTGGCCTTGGGAACGCCCCAGTCAGAGCTGGTTAATGTGGCCCGGGAAAGGGAAGTTTGGGATGCCCTGCTGGAACTGCTACCTCCGCGACCCGACCCCGGACAAAGCGGATGAAGATGATGATGATGATGATATTTATTTATATATCGATGTTCCCTTCCTCAATAACTTTTGTCTATCTTATGTTAAATGTTCTATTGTGCTTTTTTTGTATATACTAGTATACATTGTTTAATCTTCTATGCCATGTACGGTGACCTTGGGTGTCTAGAAAGGCGCCTATAAATTAAATGTATTATTATTATTATTATTATTACTATTATTATTAAAGTGGCTCCAATACAGCTTCATCCACAGGATATGGCATGGCACTGCAAAATAGAATGATATGCTCCATATTCAAGATCTTTTTACCCTGTACAAATCTCCCACTTTACCAGCACTAAAGCACCCCCAGACCATGCTTGACAGGAGTCAAGCACTCCTCCAGCATATTTAAATTTTTTCTGTGTCTCACAAAAGTGTTCTTTCTATGTGATCTACACACATTTTAAAAACTTAAGATTCATCTGCTATAACACATTTTTCCCATATTTGTCCAATGTCTGTGATCTTTTGCCCATCTTAATCTATTCCTTTTATTGGCCAGTCTCAGATAAGTATTTTTCTTTGCTACCCTACCTAGAAGGCCAGCATCCAGAAGTCATCCCTTCATTGTTGACATTGAGACTGGTGGTCTGCGGGTACCATTTAATAAAGCTGCCAGTTGAGTACCTGTGAGACGGCTGTTTCTCAAACTAGAGACTCTGATGTACTTGTCCTCTTGCTCCGTTGTGCACTGGGGCCTCCCACTTCTCTTCCTATTCTGGTTAGAGTAAGTTTGCGCTGTTGTGTTAAGGAAGACACACTGTTGTACATGATCCCCAGTTTCTTGGCAATTTCTTGCCTGGAATAGCCTCATAACTACTCTCCAGAGTTGTTCAATTCAACAGTTGAGGTAATATCAGCTTCAGCAACATCTTCATCTATCCCCCCTTTCACTAGAGAGAAGCACAACTGAAAATAATTTCCACCTGCATGGAATAGCCTCTTATATAAGCGAACCCACAAATGCTGATGCTCTAGATACTCAACTAGCCTCATGAAGGCCAATTTTATAGCTTCTTTAATCAGTTTTCAGTTTTTATAACAGTTGTGAGCTGTGTTATCATGATTGCACAAGGGTTTTCTAATGATTAATTAGCCTTTTAGCACAAATCACTTGGATTAGCTAACACAATGTGCCATTGGAACATAGGAGTGGTGGTTGCTGAAAATGGGCCTCTGTACACCTATATAGATGTTCCATAAAAAAATCTGCTGTTTCCAGGTACAATAGTCATTTACCATATTAAAAATGTCTAGACTGTATTTCTCATCAATAGCTATTTAAATAGATTCTTTTTTCCTTTTGCTTTTCTTTAAAACAATTATGCATGTCAAATTGACCCCAAACTTTGAGTGGTAGTGTATATATCGCCAGCAGTGTTTCTGTAAATAGTCTTCCAATCCCTGGATCGGATTTCATGATATAGTTCTTGAGCACCCTAGTTAAGGCACTCAGATTATTTGGTAAAAGTTAACCATGGTAGGTTAAGCATGACTGCTCAGGATATAGGTCTGCCCCTAAGCCAAGATGAGGCCGTTCCAGAGCTCCATCTTGGAGCTATAGCTCTTGCCGTGAGCCCCAGAGGTCATCTTAAGGGGTAGATCCCCTCCCTGGGCCGCTGTCATGTTGGCTGGTAGAACCGAAACCTGGAGGGGCTGAGAGGATTGTGAAACAGAGTTAGTGATGGTGGGTTCAGTGTTGGTGGTTGTGTATGAATATATGTCTGTGTGTGTCAGCAGATACACAAACTATCTTAGCCCACATGAGTGTGTGTTCTTCGGTGTGTGTAAAGACTCGCTGTCTCTGGTTCAATCTTTATGGGCTGATACTCCTCTGCGGTAGCCCGAGGAGTGCTGCTGCTGGGGGGAACTGGAGTCCTGTCGGTGCCTTGTGTTCCTGCTGTACAAAGAGCAGTTGATTATCCTACACACATTTTTTTCAAACAACTTAGCAGCCAAAAAGCTGTGTCAGTATGGACAATGAAAATGACTGCAAATTACATTATACTGTGAAATGCACAGCATCACACGTAAACACACAAACACATTGCACGCACCAGAAGTTTGGGACTTGAGGTTCTTGTGTTTGCGTTTGCGAGTCTGAATCCCCTCTTTCTTCATTGCAAGTGGTCGGGGGACCTATGGAATTACAAGAAGGTTTTTATTTTTTGTTTCATTGAAAATTAAAGACACATTAAAAAATAAAGTCTTCGTGTGACCATCAACTTTTCGCTACTCTCTCACCCCATGAAGTTTCATGTAAAGACCACAGGCATTGCAGACAGGCTCTCCCTCTGCGTTGCGTCTCCACAGTGTGGTGGTTGTTGTTTGACAGTTTGTGCAGGACAGACCGACCCTCCTAGACGCTGACTGCACAGAGCAGTGAGACACAGAAAGAGTGACACACTGGAACTTCATACCCCTTTTTGTGATAATTGATAACTTTCCTATTTATAATATTGAAAATTGGTTTGCAAAATTCTCCTTGATGTGCTCTTTTAAGAGCTGCTATATATGCACATCAAGCAGCGGATATTTGTTGAACTAGTTCATACACTTGTTAATTTTAGAATTAAACATGAAAAAGTCTCAAATTGCAGGACTCTATCTTCATTCAGCCAATTAATAAAAAAGCAATGCTATATTGTACGATTACTATATTTACCAAAAGTGCATGCTAAAGTTAGTGCATGCTTATTACCATGTTTCAAGGAAAACATAATTTGATTAGTTTAAAATACGTCGACAAACCAGTCGTCTCTGGGGTTTTATAAGTGGTCTATTGATGCCGTTCATTTTGTGGTAAAGTCCACAGGCATTACAAAGGTAGTGGCCTGTACCATCTCGCCTCCATAGAGGGGTAGACATTGCGCCACAGTTCACACACTCGCGCCCCTCAGCAAAGTCACCAAACAGCTCTGAAATAGACAGATGCGAGAACATGAGAGAGAAGGAGGGTCAAAACAGAGAAAATAACATTCAAGGTGGAGAATTTAGCCTACTCATTTCATGTTGTAGCTTTTCTGATATAATTAAGGAATAATTAGAGTAGTATCTAGCAGCAGTGCCGGAGACTGCAGTTTCAGGACCGCAGTTCGGGGGCCGCATTCTTGGGACCCTAGTTTTTCGTGACACTGTCATCTATCGAATTTGATAATCAACGACCGCATTTCTTTGCTAGTGTGAGTAGCATAGATATATGTACTATATATTTTAGATATGTACAATAGATCCCGCAAATTGGGATTTGACGCACGTCTACATAGTCACCATATTGGGGCGGTCAACAGTCAAGAGTTGAACAAGTTAGACCGCTTGAAATAATGCCACTATTATGTGCAGCGTTTGTTTGGCAAAACAGACAAACATGCATCACGGGATAACTTTTTACAAGTAACCATTTTATTGTATTGTACTGTTCTGTAAGTTAGTGAGCGTGAATTATCGCTTCAAACTATCCTGAAAATGACCTGACATCATTGCGATGGTGCCTACCTAACGAAAACATAACGTTACTGAATAATTAATTGTTAAAGCGTTACGTTAGGGGTAAAGGTGGAATTTACTTTACTAATGTTTAATTTACTAAATTATCAGCTGGAGTGTGTTTGTGCTCATGAGATTATTATTATTATTAAATTTATTTATTTTTACCGTTATTTAACCAGGTATGTCCAACTGAGCACAAGTGCTCTTTTGCAGTGGCAACCTGGTCCCGTAGGGAGAAATTGACCAACTCCAGTTCCATGCCAGTCCCCCCGTCAGGGCACTGACGGGAGGATTAGCCCTAATGGTTTTTTATGGTAGTGGGAGGAAACCGGAGCACCCGGCGGAGCCCCATATAAACACGGGGAGTACATGAAACCTCCACACATAAAGAACCTGGATCGGCCGGGATTTGACCCAGGACCTTCTTGCTGTGTGGCATCAGTTCCAGCTTATTCCCAGCTCTTCCCATTCATAAAAATTACACATGCTAGCCTAAATTAGCTAGATCTAGTAAACCGTATTTGTGCTGCTATCTAAATGCACTGGCTGTACCATTCAGAAGTAATTTTGAGATGGCCTTGTTTTTGTCAAAGGTTCACGAAAGATCATGGACTAAGGAAAGCTTGAGCCATAGTTGTCATCTGACAATCATTCCTTTTGTATCGTGTCAAGTTGTCAGCAACTTCCTTAACTTTAACTTGTGGAATAATTGTGAAAATTAATTAAGAAGGGCTAGTTCACTGAACAAATAAAAAATTGGTCAGCAAATATAAAACTGAGGTATTACATGAAGTTGAAAATTAAATAAATTTTGTTCTTTACTGTCCTATGTATCATGTTCCAAGATTTGCTTTATTTGATACCAGGAACCCTGAGGAACTTAATTATTTTCTGTTGGATGACTACAGTATTTAAAAAAATATGTGTGAAAGAAATATTTTTTCATTTTCTGATTATTTGGAGAAGGCATGAAGCTAAGAAAGCATGCACTGTACCAACGATGATTGTTTGTTTAAATGGAACTGAAAATGTTATGATTATATAAAAACTGTGTCTTGTGTCCACCATGAGCGGTGGGCCAAATTTGGTTAGACACAAAAATATAGATTCATTCATTCATATTATCGCTATTGTGTTTTCTATTTGCCAGTATTGCAACATAAACATTTTTAATTTAGCTTGTTTTGATTTAATGGTTTGGTTACCAATTTATTTGTATGTGCATTCCTTTAGGAACATTTTAAATAATGACCGAAAATAAATTACTAGCCTACTACTGCAAGTTGAGGCAGTACCACATAGACAAACTTCACATTTTGCAATTTCAAAATGGTAGCTTGAGAAAAAATCTCTGTAAAACTGTACTGTTTCAAGGATATTTATTAAAGGTGTTCACATGTTGCTGAAAAGTGTGAGATGGAGAGGAATGGAGTTTGTCCAAGACAGGGAACTACTTTGACTTAAGTTAACCTAATTGTTCTAGAGCCCATTTATTTTTACTAATGACTGCACTGTATATCTGATTAGGCCGATATTGTACTATAGTATACTATTATATTGTTCTATTATATTATAGTATTGTATTATATTGTGCTTTTATTATATTATAGTATTATATGTCAGCGTATAAAGTGAATTATTGAAGATGAAAATCAAATGTTATTTTAAATATTTGAGATCTACAATATGCGTGACATTGTTTGTGTAATGGCAACTGTCCAGCCTGCAGAAGTGGACTTAACATACGTATGTGTCTTAGGGTGTGCGGCTGAACTGACTTGGATGTTCTTCTCTTAACTTGAGCCTGAGAATTAGCCTATAAATAAGCCTAATAAAAAAAAAAAATACAGCTTTATAACAATATAATGCATTTAGAAATCAAAATTTTGGGAGAACCTCACAAAAGCAGATATTCTAAATAATTTACACCTGATGTTTCCTATTCATAAATTGGAGTTTGCATGTCCCAGTGGAAGTTGTGGCTATTCAAAAGGTTATTGTGTTGGCACAGAGCTAAATAGATCCGCCCCCAGTAACTGAATTTAATTCCAAGAAGTAACCCGTGTCATGTTCAGTTTCCCAGCTGAATTACAAACAAAATTTGAAAATGAAAATCAGTTCAGAATTAGGCGAGTTACAGTCGATTTTGTCTGCTTTGTCACCTTCTCTCAATTCACATTGTATTGACCACTCCAAGACAGCGGACCTGCAGACGCATAGCGGCGACATACAGCAGTGGCCTGATCTAAATGTTGCCTTGAAGTAACATTGTACCATTATGGAATGGCAATTGTTCGTGTGTGTGTGTGTGTGTGTGTGTGTGTGTGTATATTTAGGTTTATATCTTGTTCAAAAGCATGAGCCATAACGTTTTATTTTTATCTCTACAAATTAACCTAGATACATTTAATAATGTTAGTTGAGTTATAATAAAGTTCAGGATGTTACACTTTACTGTAGGCTATAGTCTACTATGACAGGAAAGACACACACCAGGACATTGAAAACCAAAGAAATATGTAACACAAATTATCAAACACCGAAATGTGACTCACTATCTTGTTTTGAAGAGGATTATGATTGTTGATGTAAAGTTTGCTGAATGCCTACACTTTTCAACACATTCATTCTTATAGGCTGTTCCACAATGGTACAATGTTGCCTGATGGTAACGTTCAGACAAACAAACTTGTGAAAATAGTTTTGGATGTTTTTCAATTTCAAATGGCATGTATTTTAAACTGCTGAGGCGATAGAATATTTTCCATGTGCATTCTAGTACATTTTATTCAAATTTTAAGCAATAACTCTCCTTTTTTCCTCTTTTTACCATTATAGTACAGTGTTGTTTTATGGTAACATACCCTAAAGTGTACCCCCAAAAATATATATTATTGAAAGAGTCTTTAAATTATGTCTACTTGGTCTATTTTATGACAAAAAAAAACATTACAATTTGTTTTTACCAAGTGGCATCATAATGTGTACCAGAGGTATCTCTTTCACCTTATATGCTACTTTGGGAAGTATGCATTCCATTGCACTTGTTACACATGGCAATACCATTTTGCTGTGGATGTATGCATTTGAATTAAATTTAAAACCTAGCTTGGTAAACAAATGGATTTCAGTGCAACTTAACAATTTTTTATGCTGTTTCTTTAGATTTCGTGGTTAAAATAAGAACAAGAATAGCCTGCTTACATTTAGTGGTAGGTGTGTGAGAGCCACCTGGACAAAAATCATGGAGTATAGCTACAGAGTGGGCCCATTTTAATTAAATGGGCCATGGAATAGCCCATAGGATTACACCAGCCGGCCAAATTCAAAATATCAGTACAGGTTACAAATAATCAATATTGTATTGGTTTTACCTAACTACAGAACACAATGTGCAGCTGTGTCTAGGAAAATACAAATATCTGATCGGGACTTGGGACTATCGGCACATATTGATTATGAAAGTAGTAGTAGTGTAGTGCTTTGTTTTTTTTCCATTAGGCCAACATTGTCTAAAAGGGGAATGAAAAAACCCTAATCAAAAAACAAGTAGGCCTGTACTTTCTTTAGGCTACAAACAAGTAGCTGACAAACATCGCCACAGAATAAGTGAATTTGGTGCAATTCTTTTGAGGTCTGTCCTTGGTCTTTACTGATTGGGTGAAAATATTTCAAATCTAGTGGCTGTGAAAACCACAGAGAGACCCCTTTGCAGGCCGCTGCTGTATGCCGCCGCTATGCTTCTGCAGGTTCACCGTCTTGGAGTGGTCAAGATACGAGGGTAGACAAATACAATGTGTATTGACAGAAGGCAACAAAGCAGACAAAATCGACTGTAACTTGCCTAAATCTTAACGGATTTTCATGAAATCTGTTTTGTTTTAAAGGTGGGAAATTGAGCATTACATGGGTTACTTCTGGGAATTAAATTCAGTTACTGGGGGCGGATCCAATCAGTTCTATGCCAACATATTAACCTTTTGAATAGCCACAACTTCCACTGGGACATCGTGCAGTCTCCGATTTATGAATAGGAACATCAGGTGTAAATTACTTAGAATATCAGCTTTTGTGAGTTTCCGCAAAAATGTAGATTTCTATATCTATTATATTGTTATAAAGCCGTTATTTATTTATTATTAGACTAATTCTCAGGTTCAAGTTAAGAGAACATCCAGTCAGTTCAGTCATACACCCCAAGACACATATGTTAACTCCACTTCTGCAGGCTGGACAGTTGCCATTACACAAACAATATCATAAATATTGGAGCTCTCAAATATTTCATTTTCATCTTCAATAATTCACTTCAGACACTGACATGCATTATAATACTATAATACAATAAAAGTACAATATAATACAATACTATATTATAAAGACTTGCAGGACAACTTAAAGAAGCGGTTGTCAACATTGAGGAGAGCCGAGACCCTACAAAGAAACCGAAAGAAGAACGAACGAGCAAGGAGTCAATTCTACAAAGACCCCTTCCAGTTGACTATGTCCTTGTTCAACAAAGCAAAAGAACGCTTAAAACAACCAAACAGAAACTGGAGTCCCACCTAAAAGAAACTCACACAGATGAAAAAATGCATGAGGAATTCACAGTTCCCGCGGATATTCCACCAATTGAGGACCAAGGAGAGCAAATGGACATCAGCCCTCCAAAATGGAAAGAGGTGGAAAATGCACTCAGACGTGCAACAGCAGCATCGGCACCAGGACCTAACGGAGTACCTTACAGACTGTATAAAAATGCACCTGATGTCCTACGTTTCCTTTGGAGACTACTGAAGCTAGCATGGGAAAAACAAATCATTCTCAGATCGTGGTGTCGAGTCAGAGGAGTACTGATTCCGAAAGAGAAAGATTCTAGTGACATTAGCGAGTTCAGACCAATTTGCTTGCTTAATGTGGAGGGAAACATATTTATTTAGCGTAGTAGCACAAAGACTGAGTGAATACCTTACAAAGAACAAGTTAATAGAAACCTCAGTACAGAAAGCAGGCATTTCAGGCTTCTCCGGGTGTCTGGAGCACACTAGCATGATTTGGCACCAAATTCAATTGGCAAAACATGAGAAAAAGGACCTTCATGTCATTTTCCTGGACTTGACAAACGCATTTGGGTCTGTGCTCCACAAGCTTTTGTGGTCTGCATTTGAGTTTTTTAAGGTACCAAATGCAATTTTAAACCTGGTTAAGACATACTTTCAGGACATTCAATTGTGTTTTAATACACCAACATTTACCACCGAATGGCAATGTCTGGAGATTGGCATCATGGCCCGATGTACAATCTCACCCTTGGCATTTACTACGACCATGGAAGTAATAATTCGAGCATCAAAATGGGTCTTTGGCAGGCAAAAGTTAAGGGCAGGATTACGCCTCTCTCCCATTCTAGCATATATTGATGATATGACAATATTGACGACAACTGCTCCGTGAACTAAAAGACTGCTAAGCAAACTTAATGATAACCTTAAATGGGCTAGAATGAAAGTAAAACCAACAAATCCAGATGCATATCAGTTGTTAAGGGAAAATTGTGCAACAACATTTTCTTCATAGATGAGGATCCAAATCCAACCGTGATCAAAAAGCCTGCCAAAAGTCTCGGAAAATGGGTCAATGCTTCCCTTAAAGACTCGGAGCAGGTGGAGGAATTAAGGATAGAACTGAACAGAGGCCTAGAGAACATTGAGAAATCAGGGTTGCCAGGAAAGCTAAAACTATGGTGCCTACAGTTTGGACTTCAACCCTGGCTCATGTGGCCATTGACAGTGTATGATGTACTAAAGTTGAAAAAGTTGAAAAGTTGAAAAGCTAGCAAGAAGAGTCAGCTTTTATGCTAGGAAATGGCTAGGGGTGCCACGGTGTCTTAGTAGCCTGGCTCTTTATGGGAAAGGTGCTCTGGAGCTGCCTCTTACCGGGATTACAGAGGAATTTAAGTGCACTATAGCTAGATTAGAAATGACACTTACGGAATCCCAAGATAGCATAGTTAGGAAGCAGCACCCACATTAGCAACAGGACGGAAATGGAATCCAAAAGAGGCAGTACTGCAAGCAAAAGCAGCCCTTAAATATACGGAAATAGTAGGACAAGTACAACATGGACGAAGAGGATTTGGACTTGGTACAAGTAAACCGAGATGGTCAAAAGCAACCCCTTTGGAACAACGCAAATTAGTGATAGAACAGATACGTAAACAAGTGGAAGCAGTAAGGAGCGCTAAAACTGTCTCACAAGCCAAACAAGGGCGATGGATGAACTGGGAAAGTGTAGAGCTCCACAAGAATTAGCTTCATTGTTCATCTCAGCCAATGGGTAGGTGAGGAGCCAACATGCCCCCTCTGTGGCGGGACGGCTAATCTCAAACACATAATGGCTGGGTGCAGGACGAGCCTTACTTGAGGAAGATACACCTGGCGCCACAATCAAGTACTAAAATGCTTGGCGGAAGCAATAGAGCATGGGCGCGCAACAATTAATGCCCTGCCAATTGGAGCAGAGGGCGACATGCACCACATTCGCTTTGTCAGGGAGGGAGTTCCGGGAAAGAAGAGTTATAGAGCAGAACAAAGGTCAGGGCAGCTGAGGACAGCATGTGATTGGAAAATGCTTGCTGATGTCGGCCAACAACTGAGAGTCCCATCGGAGATTGCAACAACCAACTTAAGACCAGACTTACAGTGCCTTGCAAAAGTATTCACCCCCCTTGGCTTGTTACTTATTTTGTTACATTACAACCTGTAATTTAAATGTTTTTTTAATATGAATTTTATGTGATGGATCTGCACAAAATAGTCTAAGTTGGTGAAGTGAAATGAGAAAAAAATATATATAAAAAATTATTTTTAAAAATAAAAATCGGGAAATTGGCATGTGCATATGTATTCACCCCCTTGCTATGAAGCCCTCAAAAGTTCTGGTGCAACCAATTACCTTCAGAAGTAACATAATTAGTGAAATGAAGTCCACCTGTGTGTAATCTAAGTGTCACATGATCTGTCAGTATAAACACACCTTTTCTGAAAGGTCCCAGAGGCTGCAACACCACTAAGCAAGAGGCATCACACCATGAAGACCAAGGAGCTCTCCAAACAAGTCAGGGACAAAGTTGTTGAGAAGTACTAGTCAGGGTTGGGTTATAAAAAAATATCCAAATCTTTGATGATCCCCCGGAGCACCATCAAATCCATCATCTTCAAATGGAAAGAACATGGTACCACAACAAACCTGCCAAGAGAGGGCCGCACACCAAAACTCACAGACCGGGCAAGGAGGGCATTAATCAGAGAGGCAGCACAGAGACCAAAGGTAACCCAAAAGGAGCTGCAGAGTTCCACAGCAGAGACTGGTGTATCTGCGCATGGGACCACAATAGGCCGTACACTCCATAGAGCTGGGCTTTATGAGTGGCCAAAAAAAAGCCATTACTTAGTGTTAAAAATAAGATGGCACGTTTTGAGTTTGCCAAAAGGCATGTGGGCGACTCCCCAAATGTATGGAGGAAGGTGCTCTGGTCAGATGAGACTAAAATTGAACTTTTCGGCCACCAAGGAAAACGCTATGTATGGCGCAAACCCAACACATCCCATCACCCCAAGAACACCATCCCCACAGTGAAACATGGTGGTGGCAGCATCATGCAGTGGGGATGTTTTTCAGCAGCAGGGACTGGGAAACTGATTCGAGTCGAGGGAAAGATGGATGGTGCTAAATACAGGAATATTCTTGAGCAAAACCTGTTTCAGTCTGCCTGTGATTTGAGACTGGGACGGAGGTTCACCTTCCAGCAGGACAATGACCGGAAGCATACTGCTAAAGCGACACTCGAGTGGTTTAAGGGGAAACATTTAAATGTGTTGGAATGGCCTAGTCAAAGCCCAGATCTCAATCCAATTGAGAATCTGTGGTCAGTCTTGAAGATTGCTGTTCACAAGCGGAAACCATCCAACATGAAAGAGCTGGAGCAGTTTTGCCTTGAGGAATGGGCAGCGAGGTTGGAGAATAAAGGTGTGTCCTGTGGAAGATGGATGCCGTGGATTTGTGGCAATATCAACAACCAAACTACTTAAGGAGTTAGGGGTCTGAGGCAAAGATTTGCGCCAGACCATAAAAGCTATATCAGATATAGCAGAAAGAAGTAGCCAGTGGCTGTGGCTGAAAAGGAAGGATCCTATATGGGCACCAAAGTAAAGAACATCAGGATGAAAAAACAAAAAGTGGTTTAATCTCAGGACAAAGGAATAAAAGGTAAGTCTTTCCTGCAGAGCGTCATTTATCAAGACTGCAGGAACAGTGTAGGGAAAGATGATCTTCTTTTCAGGTGGTAAGTATCCCTGCAGAGTTGGCGTGAAGTGCCTGCAGGCATAGGGAATAGGGATAGGTATAGGTATAGGGATATCTGCAGAGCGTCATATATTAAGCCTGCAGTAACAGAGTAGGGAAAGATTATCTTCTTTTCAGGTGGTAAGTATCCCTGCAGAGTTGGCATTGAAAACCTGCAGGAATATGAATGAGGGATATCGCTCAGTTTAATAAACAACTTTATTTAGTTTTTTTAAATATCTGGCCGTGCGGAGAGCGGATATGGAGGGGGGTGGCTCTGAGACGTCATTGCTCACCATTAAGCCTTCTGGAGGTGTCGTGGGCTCAAATTAACAAAACATCTGGGATGGAGAGTGCCCACTTGAAAACCCCAATGACATCTGCTCTCAACCCAAGTCCATTCTAAAATATTGTCTTTGAAGTGCTCATCTTGGAATATGGCATAATGAATATGATAACATCCTATCCTGTGTATATTGAAAATAACAACAAAACATCATCATTATTATTATTATTGAAGCCGGGAGAAACCACACCTGACACTTCAGACAACTGGGGTCTTTAATCTCAAAAATAAAAAAAATTGTTGTAGAAATGTCTACAAACCATTTAAATATATAGGCAAATAAAAAACAAAACTGATTCTGGTGCTACTTTTGACTCAAAGTATAAAATTAATGTTCAACAAGAGTAGCAATACTGCAGTGGCCCCTAATGCTAGCTTAACACGATCTGTTAGCATCAGTAACATCCATTTCAGAGGAAAACGTGCTGAATTTGTGCTCTAGCACTTTCTGGTGCCCTCTGAACTTTCGCGCCGCCACGTTGCGACTGAATGAGTGATGAAGCTGCGCCATGTAGTGTCCAACACAGGTACAAGCAGCAAACCAAGACTACAAAAGGAGACCATGCATTTTGTAGGGGTTTCCTTATAAATGGGACGTTTTACCACCTGGCTACATCATCATTATTATGTGATTGCGTCATGCAATCACATACTGTTACCGTAAAGTCATATTATTATTATTATTATTATTATTATTATTATTATGTGATTGCGTCATGCATTCACATACTGTTGCGGAAAGTCATATTATTATTATTATGTGATGCATCGTCAGATGAAGCACATATTGTTACCGGAAAGTCCTATTATTATTATTAGGCCTATTTTTGGCGCCTTATCAACGCCCGTAGTTGTGACCCAATAGACTCCTTTCCAGTGCCCACATGTCTTGGGTATTGCAGTCCGTTGCGCTTCCATACAGCTAAGTGAATGGTTTACGTGTTATATTCTTGAATTATTATTTTTAATCGGTTTTTGGCCCCATTGAAATGAATGGCGAGAGAGATTTCATGGGCATATACCACCATCTAGCATTGATGTTATGTAGTTGCAAGTTGTTATGTTAAGCTATACTGACTGTCTTGGCTTGGAGCAATGAATGACTCCGTCTGGTTATTATGTGATTACCTCGTAAGACACAATACTGTTATCCTGAAGTTTTATAATTATTATTATTATAAGAATAATATTAGCCCCATTTTCCGGCACCTAAATACCTGCATTTCGCTTCCATTGCAACGCCAAAATGTCAGTTCGAATGCCACAGACTCAGTGTTAATTTTGACAAGCATTTTTCATTTTGTTTTCGTCTTCGTCCTTACTGAAAATTGTAGTTGCGTTTAAGTCAAATTTTGGTCATTTCATTTTGTTACATTATAGTTAGGATTTAGTCAGTGTTAGTAAGTTTTCGTTTTAGTCAAATCTTTGTCAGTGTTTTAGTCCTGACTCCTAAGGGGAATTAACATAAATGGCTCTGGTTTATATGCACACTTCTACACGTAATTAAGCAACCACTTGAACAGTAGGCTAAACGCGGCGCCCGGCCTACGCAACAAGAAGGCAGTGGCTGATGTTAACCGTAACTAGCTTATGCAATGCAGTCTAGCTAAACTGAATGATGAAGTTAGCAGCACCGCTCTGAGGTGAGTGTCACTGCTTCCAAAGCGAGAGCAGGCACTATGGACACGTAACGTCAAGTTTTCCTAATGCTATCGAATCAATCATATAATATATATTTACCGTTACCTTGGCAGACAGGGTTTTAGTTAAATTTGGAGCTCTCACAAGGTTACGCGTTAGCTTGTTCAAATCATACTGTAATGGCCTGGCATTTGCTACAAATTGCGCGGCTATACACAGACTCAGAGCAGGAAAAAATCAACATCAAATAAGAAAGATGCAAGAAGGCAAGGGGAATTTGTATGAAGTGAATTGTTAAAAAGTAAAACAATCAATGCCTTGAGACGGCAACTTATAGGTGGGCTTCCCTGTAGCACAAATTATCAAATACAACTGAAAATTGAGCCTCCCCTCCAAATGGGCTACTTCAGTTGAATAGTATGAGGTAGCCCACCCATTTTGACAGGGAGAAATTACTGTTCATGTGCTACCCTGTTTTGAACTAAAATGCATACTTTTTGAACACATCAAAGCATTGTCGGTGAAAGCCTGACCTTGTTGAAAATAAAACCAAACGGTAGTACTTCCTCGTCATATGTGTCCACCATTATATTATGATGAAGATGCACTACCGATCTAGCGGCAATAAGCCCCCTTGTCAACAAACAGGGTTTGGACCGCAGTCCTGCTGTGCTGCAGGGGTAGGTTCTGCGCGCTATGGTGGTCAGTCGAATAACTGCGATATCAGATCGCATTTGCGCAGGGAAATGCATTTCTAGTTATTATTAGGCCTGTTTTTGGCGCCTTATCAACGCCCGCAACACCCAATCGATTCCATTCCAGTGCCCACATGTTTCCCACATTCCAGTGCCCCATTGCGCTTACATACAGCAAAGTGATCGGGTCACGTGTTATATTTTTTATTATTATTTTTAATCGTTTTTTGGCCCCATTGAAATGAATGGGGAGATGGTTTTGACTGGGAGAGAGATTTCACGGTCATATGCCGCCATCTAGCGTTGATGTTATGTATTTGCATGTTGTTACGTTTGTACCGACTGTCTTGGTAAAATCTGTGCCGTGGGGAAAATCAGCTGCGCACATCATGCTAGTACTGGCAAGGTGTCACAACGGGTGGTGGAAGGTGTAGTAAAGAATCCACTTGCAGTATTTCAACAGACGGAGAGGAGACGTAATCCAATGATAAGGTTTATTTTCGAGAACACAAATAATGACCGCACAAAGAACCAACCACCATAGTGCGATATATATACATAAATGAACAACCAAACAATCACCCCAATAACCCCACAGGTGACACACATGATCCTAATTAGGCACCCGTGCGTTTCCTTCTGTTGTGAGGCTGTTCCAGAGCGTCACAGAGCCCCCTCCCCGAGGCGCGGCGCCCGACACGCGGACCAGGACGATCTGGCCGGGCCAGATGGTACTCCCGGACCAGCTCTGGATCCAGGACGTGGGCGGCCGGAACCCATTGTCGCTCCTCCGGACCGTACCCCTCCCGGTCAATAAGGTACTGGACTCTACCCCGGACCCTCCGGGAGTCCAGGATCCCCTGGACCGTGTAGACGGGACCACCATCCACAATCCAGGGAGGCGGCGGCACCGGTGCAGGATCAGGACCGCCCGGCCCCACCAACACCGGCTGGAGCAGGGAGACGTGAAACACGGGGTGCACCCGCATGGACCTGGGGAGAACCAGTTCATAGGCCACCCGATTGATCCGCCGGGCCACCTTGAAAGGACCCACAAACCAGCGCCCCAGCTTGTGCTGCTCCCCCCGGAGGGGCAGATCCCTGGTCGACAGCCACACCCGCTGCCCAGGTCGGTGGGTTGGAGCCTCCTGGCGTCGCCTGTTGGCCTGGACCTCCCGCTGGTGGGACGCCCGCAAGAGAGCCACCCGGGCCCGACCCCATGCACGCCGGCACCGGCGCACCAGGGCCACCGCAGATGGAACCCCAACCGCCAACTCCTGTTCGGGGAAGAGAGGCGGGGCGTAGCCGTACTGGCACTCAAAGGGCGACATGCCCAATGAGGAGTGGAAGAGGGTGTTGTGGGCGTATTCTGCCCACAAGAGATGCTGGCTCCAGGAGCTGGGGTGCGCCGATGCCATACAGCGCAGGGTCGCCTCCAGGTCCTGGTTAACCCTCTTGGTCTGCCTGTTGCTCTGGGGGTGGAATCCTGATGAGAGACTCACCGACGCCCCCATCAGCTTGTAGAAGGCCCTCCAGAACCCGGAGGTGAACTGGGGCCCCCGGTCGCTGACCACATCCACCGGGAACCCGTGGACCCGGAAGACGTGATGGAGGAGAAGATCAGCGGTCTCCGGGGCGGACAGCAGCTGGGAGAATGGAACGAACACGGCCCCCTTCGAGAACCGGTCCACGACCACCGTAATCCCCGTAAAGCCCCGGGAGTCCGGCAACCCCGTGATATAGTCCAATGACAGGTGGGACCAAGGGCGACGGGGCACCGGCAACAGCAAGAGGGTACCCGCGGGCCGGCTCCGGAGGCTCTTGTTCTGGACGCAGGCGGAACAAGCGCCCACGAACGAGTCCACAGCCTCCTGCATACGCGGCCACCAGAACCGCCGACGGATGAACTCCAAGGTCCGCGAGCGTCCTGGGTGGCAAGCCAGCTGTGAAGAGTGCCCCCAGCGGAGGACCCCGTCCCGAACCCCTGGAGGGACGAAGAGCCGATCCGGCGGGACGCCGTCTGGCAGAGGAACCCCCTGTAAGGCACGGCGGCCTCGATACCCCAGTGCCGCCGGAGTGACCGGCTCAGAGGCATCCAGGGCCTCCACAGGGTCGTGCAGGCGGGACAGGGCGTCGGCCTTCACATTCTTGGAACCCGGTCGGTAGGTCAGGACGAAATTTAACCTGGAGAAAAACAGGCCCCACCGAGCCTGCCTGGAGCTCCGTCTCCTGTTGGCGCCTATATACTCCAGGTTCCGGTGGTCGGTCCAGACCGCGACCGGGTGCCGGGCCCCCTCCAGCCAGTGCCGCCACTCCTCAAAGGCCAGCTTGACGGCCAGCAGCTCCCAGTCCCCCACGTCGTAATTCCGCTCGGCCGGTGACAAACGTCGGGAGAAGAAGGCGCAGGGATGGAGTTTGTTGTCCAGCTGGGAGCGTTGGGAGAGCACCCCACCCACGCCCCAACTGGATGCGTCGACCTCCACCGTGAAGGTCAGAGCAGGGTCCGGAAGCTGCAACACCGGAGCCGAGGTGAACCGCTCCTTCAGCTCACGGAACGCCTGCTGAGCCCCAGGCGTCATGAGGAAGGCCCCGGGTGGGCCGCCGGTCAAGGCGGTGAGGGGAGCTGCGACCGTGCTGAAGTCCTTGATGAACCGCCGATAGAAGTTCGCAAAACCCAGGAACTGCTGCACTTGCTTGACGCATCCGGGTGCGGGCCAGTCCCTCACGGCTTAAACCTTGGCGGGGTCCATCTCCAATCGACCAGCAGACACCACGTATCCCAAGAAGTGGACGCGGGCGGTGTGGAATTCGCACTTCTCCAGCTTCACATACAGGTGGTGTTGTAGTAGGCGCCGAAGAACCCGTTGGACATGCAGGCGGTGGTCCTCCAGGGAACGTAAAAACACCAAGATTTTGTCGAGGTACACGAACACAAAGAGGCCGAGCATGTCCCTGAGCACGTCGTTAATGAACGATTGGAAGACTGCGGGAGTGTTGGTGAGGCCGAACGGCATGACGCAGTACTCATAGTGGCCGGAAGGGGTGTTGAACGCGGTCTTCCACTCATCCCCCTCCGGGATTCGCACTAAATTGTACGCGCTGCGTAGGTCCAGCTTGGTGTAAACCGCGGCTCCCTGCAGTTTTTCAAACGCCGCCGTCATCAAGGGCAAGGGATACCGGTTCTTAAGAGTAATCCGATTCAGTCCACGGTAATCCACGCACGGTTGCAGGTCCCCCCCCCTTCTTGGAGACAAAGAAGAAACCGGCCCCTGCCGGCGACGTAGACGGCCTGATGAAGCCCAAGGCCAGGGCCTCCTTAATGTAAGCGTCCATGGCCTCCTCCTCGGGACCAGACAACGAGTACAGCCCCCCCCCCTCGGCGGGGTGCTGCCGGGAATCAGGTAGATAGCGCAGTCGTACTCCCGATGGACGGAAGCCGGGACGCCCGACGTTTGCTGAACACGGCCGCCAGGTGATGGTATTCCGCGGGAACCCCCCCTAAATCCACCGGACCCTCTGGCCCCAAGTCCTGAGGCTGGATCGAGGAAAGGCAGCAGGTGGCAGCACAAGCAGGGCTCCAACCCACCATGGAACCCGCGACCCAGTCCAAACGAGGGTTGTGGCAGGAGAGCCAGGGGAACCCCAGAACGAGAGGAGCCCCCGGAGACGTAATCACGTGCAGCTGGAGGGTCTCCACGTGATCGGTCCCGAGGAACAACTGCAACGGTAGCATAACCTGGGTAATTGTTCCGCTGCCAATAGGCTGCCCGTCCAGGGCCACCACCGGAAGAGGCGTAGGCAGAGACTGCAGCAGGATCCGCCACCGTTGAGCCGCCCCCAAGTCACTAAAAATCCCCGCGGTGCCAGAGTCCACAAAAGCGTCAAAGGAAACGCTTTGGTCCGCCCAGGCCAGCACGCCCGGCAAAACCAGCCGGTGTCGAGGAGAGGCCACTCCGCCAGGCTCACCACCGACCCCTCGGGAGTGGAAGAGCCCTGGCGTTTCCCGGACAGTGAGGGCAAGTCCGGCGCCCATGCCCGGAGAGCCCACAGAACAGGCAGAGACGCTCCGTCAGCCGTCGTTCCCGCTCCTCAGCAGGGAGGACGGTCAGCCCCAGGTCCATAGTCTCCTCACGAGAAAACCCGGGAGAAGCAGCTCAGGGAAGCCGGGAAAGCGGCGAACCCGTCTCTCCCTAAGGCGGCAGTCGATGCGGAGCGCGAGTGAAATAAGCGGCTCCAGCCCGACGACGTCCTCCCGGGCCGCCAGCTCATCTTGTACTCTCAATAGCCAAGGAGCGGAACTCCACCGCGTAATCGGCCACACTCCGAGCCCCCTGGCGGATTTGTATTAGCCGGTGGGTGGCATCCTGGCCGTGAACCGGGTGGTCAAACATCAGCCTGAAGTCCTGGAGGAACAGCTCGGCATCAAAACAGGCCGGAGTCTGTCGGGTCCAAACCGCCGAAGCCCACTCCAAGGCGGAACCACGGAGGAGGGAGATGACAAACGCGATCCAAGCCCGGTCCGTGGCGTAATCCACTGGGCAATGCTGGAATATTAAAGAGCACTGGGTGAGGAAACCCCGGCACGAACCGGGGGCGCCATCGTATTTGTTGGGAAGGGAAAGAGGAAGTCCACGAACTCCCACAGCACCCGTCGCCGAAGGTAGAGGTCGGGCAGTAGCCACTCCCGGGTCCGGTACCGGAGAGCTCCCCTCACTCAAGCCCAGCAATGAGTCATTCAGGCGGCCCAACTCCACCGCGATCTCCGAAAGCATACGGCCATGGCGACTTAGAACGGCAGCCTGCGAACTAACGTCCGCCTGAAGAACGGACAATACTGCTGGATCCAGGGTAGGTGCGGTCATTCTGTCACAACGGGTGGTGGAAGGTGTAGTAAAGAATCCACTTGCAGTATTTCAACAGACGGAGAGAAGACGTAATCCAATGATAAGGTTTATTTTCGAGAACACAAATAATGACCGCACAAAGAACCAACCACCATAGTGCGATATATATACATAAGTGAACAACCAAACAATCACCCCAATAACTCCACAGGTGACACACATAATCCTAATTAGACACCCGTGCGTTTCCTTCTGGTGTGAGGCTGTTCCAGAGCGTCACACAAGGAGACTTCACTTCATTTCTCACAGATGTTGTACTTATTAATAACAGCAGGAATTGTAAATGGATTACTCTCAATGGGATTGGATTTACTACGAGTACGCTATAGCAGTAAGTGGCCTACTCTCAATTAATTGAAATGTGTTTGTTGTGTAAACAGGGCTAGTAAGGCCGGGGCTAAGAAATTACACGTAAAGGCTATAAACCTATAAATATACATATTACACAATACAGCTAATTTAGTTTTAAACTTAGGCCAGTTCACTTGTTTTGTGTTTTGTTTGTTTTCATGAATTAAGATCTATTAGAAGAGTCAGTATTATGGATAAGCCAGCCAGCGTAGCGTTTCCTAACACTGTTCCGCTATCCTGCTATGCATTTGCATTTGTTTTAATGATTTTCTGTATTAACCTCAAAGCAACCATGTCTAGATTCCTTTTTACAAAACAACCAGTATCTAACAATGCTAATTTAAACAAAAAACCAGATGCAAAAAAAAAAACAGCTACTTAAGGATCTTGAGTTGTGATCTTGCAGTTATCTACAAGCCAAACCATAATTATGTGATGGTGCGTCAGTAATGATGCTCACATACTAAAATCGCAAAGTCACATTCTTCTTCTACTCATTATTAGGTCGACTTTTGGCGACGCGCAGTTCTGATTCTATCCAATCTTTCTATCTATAATTGCTTGCTGCAAAACAAACTCCTTTATTTGTTACCGTAGCGCAATTGAAACGACCAATTCCAGCAATACAAAGCAGATACAAAGCATACAAAGTGTCAGAATGAACAGAACAGACTGGCTGATAAACTTAGGCTATTTAAACAGGCGGCAGCACAGTTTCATTAAGATTATTTAAAATGTATTTCAATGGTAAAATAATCAGTATTGAACAGGTATTAACACTTAAAACAATAGACTACTGCTGATTTTATGTCTGCAACGCTGTCCACTTGCGATTCGATCGGCAGATACCTTAATAGGAAGGTTGAGCTAAGGTCGGGGAGACTGGGAATGGTTGCAACACTTTTTGCATTTCTCTGTTACAGACTAATTGACGTATACACCAGCCAAACTTGTATATATTAAACTTATAGCTGTCTTCTAATTACCCATACAATTTAAAGATGACTACATATGACATATACTGTAGTTCACAATATTTATATGAATGGAAGAAGTCAGATGTTGCAACTGGCCCCAAGTGGGCGTTTACACTTGTGTTCAGTTCAGCGCTGTCCACCAACACATGAGGACGTAGTAGTGCTGCAGCGGTTATTTTAGAGGGCTGGCCACCCGCACTGCCTGGTTGCTGATGGTGGAAACGCAATCACATCGCATTTGCTCAGGGAGATGCATTTTCTAGTTATTATTATTATTGCTATCCTTATTGTTGTTATTGTTATTGGACCCGCAAGAAGCCACTACGTCACCAAACATCCAGCATGCAAATATTCACGAGGCTGCGCAAATTTAGTTGCATGTGGTGTGCCCACAAGTTAAGTGTGCTGCACATGTTACATTGTCATTGTGGAACTTTCATTAATAAGTTGATAATATTAATTATATAATTATTATATATTATATATATAATTAATTAATATTTCATTAGTAAGCCATCCTCTACTCCCCCCCCCCCCCCCCCCCCCCCACACCCAGCACCAGAGTTTCCAAATACCAGCCAGCCATCCTCTACTCCCTCCCACCCAGCACCAGAATTTCCAAATACCAACCAGCCATCCACCCAGGCAGTTGAGGCACCATCAAGTGATGCAACCCAACTTCATAATGCACCACCAATAGACCCTGCTGACTGGCCTCATTATATGTCAGATATTGTGAGATGTGATTTTGTGATGAGAGGACCATTTCAAGTGAAGGACAGTTTTAACTTTCAGAAAAGAGAAGACGGAAGACGCTGCCATCATCACTATTTTACAAGGACTTTAGTCAACGGGGAAAAAATGTAAAGGAGCTGGCTCATGTATTCTAAAAGACAAAACACCACTTCACTATATTTTGTTGTAAACTTTTTTAAACAAAGGACCACAAGTTAATCCGTAATGGACTCAGTGACTGGAAAACTGCACCAATGCTGCTGAAAGATCATGAAACCAGCCCAGAACACAACAAGCACATGACAGCATGGAAGGAGTTAGAAGTCCGCCTCAAAAGTGGCACGACCATTGACCAGCAAGAGATGTCACTTATGGAGGCTGAAAGAAATCGTTGGCGCAATGTTGTAACACGTTTGGTGGCTGTCATTCAGTCAGTGGCAGAAAGAAATATGGCACTCAGGGGGTCCAGTGACACATTACATCAGCCAAACAATAGCAATTTTTTTGAAAGAGGTAGAACTATTGGCCAAGTTTGATCCCATGAAACAACATGTTGAACATGTGGAAAGTGGAATTTGTATGCATGGAACCTACTTAGGAAAGACAATACAAAATGAGCTGATTGAATCCATCAGCGGAAAGATGATGGAGCACATGGTCAGGGAAATCGAGGAGTCCAAGTATTACTCCATAATTTTAGATTGCACTCCAGATGCTGGACATGAGTAGCTAATGTCCATGATAATAAGAACTGTCACCCTGGAGAACACAACTATTGTAAAGGAACATTTCATGCGTTCCTCCTGGCATCTGAGACAACTGGACAAAGTTTGTCCACCCTTGTTTTGGATAGACTGGAGGACCTAAACATTTCCTTTGATGACTGCAGAGGTCAATCATATGACAACGGTGCCAACGTGAAGGGGAAGCATAAAGGAGTGCAAGCTCTGTTGCTTCAAAAAAATCCAAGGGCTTTGTTTGTACCATGTGGTACCCACACATTAAATCTTGTGGTTGCGGATGCTGCCAGAAGTTCAACAGATGCCACTGCTTTCTTTAGCCACGTACAAAAGCTGTTCAATCTTTTTTCAGCGGCAACTCAAAGATGGGCGATTTTGACCAAACACATAACACTTAAGTCCTGGACTGATACAAGGTGGGAAAGCCGTGTCAAAAGTGTGGAGGCTGTAAGATTCCAGGCTGCTGAAATCAGGGAGGCTCTTTTGGAGGTGAGGTGAAAAGCCACAGACCCTGTTGTGAGAATTGAGGCCCAGTCCCTAGCTGAGGAAGTTGGATCATATCGCTTCCTCATTTGCACTGTCATCTGGTATGACATTCTAAACACCATGCAGCAAGTCAGCAAACTCCTACAGTCACCTTCCATGCAATAGGACATTGCAGTTGACCTCCTCAAAAAGACAGAGGCCTCTATGAGGAACTACTGAAGAAGAGGTTTGCTGCTGCTCAAGTCACAGCACAAGATATCTGTGAAGAGATGAATGTGGAGGCTGTTATAGGAGAAGAGAATAAGAAACACCAAGAAGCATTTTGCCTATGAATCCCCAGACGAGCCCCTCACTGATGCTATGCAGAAATTGGAAGTAACATTTTTCAATGTCATCATGGATGCTCCCATTGGTTCTCTTGAGGAGAGATTTGATCATATGGGGAAGGTGAATGACAAGTTTGGAGTACTTTTCAACTTCTCGAAGTTGTCCACTGGGGACCTGACAAGCCAGTATGAAGCTCTAAGTGGCACATTGAGCTTTGGAGCTGTCCATGATGTAGATGGGAAGGAACTAGCCAGGGAACTTCAGAATCTACCCACTCTACCATCAGCCAGTATGTCAGCACTTGAGCTCCTTACATTTATTCAGGAGAAGCAACTGAAGGAGGTATGTCCAAACCTGTGGGTAGCTCTGAGAATTGCTGTTACACTTCCTGTCACAATGGCTGCAGCTGAGGGACGTTTTTCGAAGCTGAAGCTTATAAAATCTTACCTCAGAATAAATAAATAAATAATATATTGAAGTAAAGTTAAAAGGTTAAAATTTAAATGGTTTGTTTATACAGTACAGGAATGTAAAACAGATTAAAAATGTGCATGACATACAGGGTTGTAGCCGCTGGGGTATAAGTTTATTGTTTCTGTTACGGAACTAACGTTCTGTGTTAGCGGTTCCACTACGACAGAATTCGGGGCAGATTACATCGATGGACTGTGTACAGTCAAAGGAGAGCGGTGTCTCTCACAAAGCACTTTTATATTGCATTTAAGGCAATATCTACCAGCGTCTGAAGCTAAGACAGACATTCAAAGAAGCTCTCAGAGACTTCAAGGACCCTCTTTCCATGACAAGCGGACAACGAGGTATTTTGGTTTACTTGTTGAATGTGCTTTATTTTATTTTCGCGCCAAGCGCTGTTTGTATCTGTTTCATGTGCTGTATAGTTGATGTAATTCGTACCATTTCTTCATACAGTTCTCAAGGCGTGACAGAAATGTGGATGCAACGTAAAACAAGTGCACAAAACAATAAACGCCTGTTTATAAAGAACCAACCTGTGTCTGTGATGTTATGAAGAGAGTTACAGTGAGAACTCGACTGCTCAACACGGGTAGGAGAGACTACAAGACTGCAACAGGTAACGACGCCAAGAAGATCCAGCACATCATATAAGGAAAGCACATGATGCATTGTCAGCATAGCGACTGCAAGCAACGGTGATTAGACTGTGTTGAAAGCGTGACTTTTCAAGCCAAAGCCAAGAAGGGCTCTACCACAGCTTTCAAGTCAAGGTGATGTGAGAAGTGGTTAACTTAGAAATTGCAACTAAGGTTTGTGTAATATGCTGGTATTTATGGTTGTTACACGTTACAAGGTTTGAAGGGCAATTCAACCCCATAAGCAAGTGAATACGTTTTATCAAAGGTTAAAGAAAAGGACATTATTTTAAGTTGACACTAAGGTTTGTGAAATATTGTGTTTATGAAAGGTAACCCATCTTAAAGGGCAATTTAAGTGAAGTTTAAAGGGTAACTCCACTGATGTGAAAACTGTTCTTATGTGAAGGATAAGTGGTTCAATGCGTTTCTAAGCATATTACCTCCACAATTAAGACTTATACTTTAATATTTGTGCCAAAATAATTTCCAATTGTCATATTTTTGTTTTGAAATTTAAGTCAACTTGAAGTTTAGATAAGTTTATATGCTGATACAGTTATTTTGATGCAATATTGGAGTCTATGCTTAGAAATTAGGATTCTCACATAACCCTCACACAGTTGTCAAGGAATTAATACAGTTATTAACAACATTCCTGGCTACTTACATCTACGCCTACTGTAGCTCACATTTGCACATAGCCTAATAGAAATCTTAATAGTTACACACATTCTATGGCCATTCACGTTATCACAACATGTCAGACACAAGCACCAAGACCTACAATAAAAATGCCAAATCACCTGCTCAACTTGAAGCTACAGACACTGAATTAACAGAAGAAATGGAAAGGCCACGAAGAAGTGAAAGAACACGAACTCTAACAGAAAATGGAAGAGAACTTCAAGAAGAAAGACTGAAGAGTGTACGTCGGTACAGAATCGTCAATGAGAAGTGGAGGCATCATGCAAGAATAGGCAAGGAAATATTGACAGCTGAAGCCTCCAGACGAATTGAATGCACTGATTAAGAGCATGGAAAACACCTGTTCTGACGTAAAGGTAATTTATGAAGAGCTATGTCGAATGCAAACTCCTGAACCAGACCTGCGGTGCAGAGTTGACACATGCATAGCGCTCTCAGGATTCATTATTCGAAAGGCAGAAAGACGACTTGAAGAGCGTATAGCAGATGAAAAGGAAGAACCTTGGCCTGATGCTAGATCAATTCTAGACTCAACAGGTTCTTTATCAAGGCCACTGTCTCATCGATCAATATGTGGTTCTAACCGCTCAAGCATCCTCTCAGTCAGGAGAAATGAGGCTGCGGCTGAAGTTGCCGCATCACAGGAAGTTCTGGCAGTGTTGGATGAACAAGACAGGGAAGCAACAGAACTGCAAAGGCTAGAGGCTGAAGATCAACAACGGCTGGCACAATTTGAATCCGAGAACCTAGCCAGACAACAAACAATACATGAGAAGCGTAGAAAGCTTGATCGCCTAGAAGAAGTGAAGAAGTTGAATGCTGCAAAGGCTCGAGTAAAGGTCTACGATCAAGTTGCAGAAAATTATGAAGCAGCTGATTTGCTGTATGATGTCAATCCAGCAGGAGAATTTCAGGTTCTTAACCCCACAAGTCCCCCATTCATTCCTCATTCTCTGCCAGTTACAAGTCAAGCTTCTACTCCTCGAAGTCTGCAATTAGTGCCTCAAGCTCCACAAACTTTAATGCCCATGCCTCAAGCACAGAACAGCTCTGATTTGGTCAGTGTGCTAGCAGAAGCTATAAGTGCTAATCGTCTTCCAACACCAGAGCCTGCACTATTCACTGGAGATTCTTTGAAGTTCAAAGACTGGCAAATATCTTTTGAAACAGTAATAGACAGGAAAAACATCCCTAAGAACGAAAAACTGTATTACCTAAGAAAGTACTTAGGCGGCGTTGCAAAGAAGGCCGTTGAAGGATTTTTCCTACTAGACACCGAGGCAGCATATGACTCAGCCTGGCAGCTGTTGGAAAAACGTTTTGGAGACCCATTCATAATTGGGAAGTCCTTCAGACAAGCTGCACGGATGGCCAATACTAAGTTCTAAGGATGGTTGCGAACTAAGAGAATTTACAGACTTCCTCAAGAGCTGCGAGGCTGCAATGCCCCACTTTAAGACATTGGAAGTTCTCAATGACTGCAATGAAAGTCAAAAGATGTTGCAGAAATTGCCAGATTGGTTGGTATCCAGATGGAACCGCAAAGCGATGGAAACCAGACAAGCGAATGCCGGGTACCCACCATTCAAAGAGTTTGTAGACTTCTTATCGAAGGAAGCAGATCTTGCTTGTGATCCATAACCTCAATACAAGCGCTCAAGAGTGTGGAAAGTGAGAAACCAAAGTACTCACGAAGCCAAACCATTCAAGCAAAGACACTGTCCACGGACACCACACAGAGCAATGCCCCATCCTGCGTCTTCTGCAAAACAACAGGACACGTCCTTGCCAAGTGTAGAAGGTTCGGTGAAAGGACAGTTCAAGATTGTGTCAAGTTTGTGCATACAGAGAAGCTTTGCTTTGGATGTTTAAGGACTGGTCATCACTCAAGAAGGTGTGATAACAAAAGCACATGTCAAAGATGTCAGAAGAGACACCCGACATTTGCATGATGACAACTTCAAGGAACATCGAAGGATGACACCTCAGAAAGAAGACGACAACTCAAAAGACGAGGCAAACACAAAGGAAATAGCTGCAACAGCAACTACCAACAGAGTCATACAAGAAGGCCTAAGCACACAAACATCTTCAATCGTACCGTCGTCAATCGTCTTCTTGTCTACGCGCTCTTAGGCACACAGAGCGATATAAACTTTATCTTTGATGAAGTAGCAGAAGATCTCAATACAAACATAGAGAATGTCAGTTTACGGCTATCCACAATGTCTGCAAGATCAACAGTCATACCCTCTAAGAAACTGGCCAATCTACAAGTGAGAGGATACAACTTAGAGAAAAGGATTCTACTGCCACCACCTTTCACGCGAGAGTTCATTCCAGCAGACAGGTCTCACATTCCAACTTCTGAAATGGCTCTAAAATGGCCTCACTTGAAACAACTGGAAGACAAGATTCCACCACCATTGGATTGTGAAGTAGACCTTTTGATCGGCTATAACTGCCAACAAGAGAGATCCTGTCCGGTGAAGAAAATCATCCGTATGCCCAGCGAACTGATCTCGGCTGGAGTATCGTTGGCTGTTCAAATCCAGTTAGTGACTACGGTGATGCAATAGGAACCAGTCAGAGAATCATAGTGCGACAAGTGATACCCACTGTGCAGCCATCAGTTGAGCTAAAGAGAGAAATACACTTTGTGTGCAAAACTGAAGTTAAAGAGGTCAACCCAACAGACATAATCAGGGCTCTTGAATCCGATTTCACTGACCACACTGCAGACGATAACCCAGTTTCTCAGGAAGATCTTCTCTTTATGCTTAAAGTGAAAGAAGGTATGAAACAGAAGGAAGACGGCCACTATGAACTCCCACTTCCTTTTAAGACAGACAAACCTAATCTCCCAGACAATAAACAATGTGCAGTTTATGGGGTCACCTCATTAGAGCGACGACTGAGGAGAAATGAACAGTATTACAATGATTATGTCCATTTCATTAGTGACATAATAACCAGAGGAGATGCTGAGAAGGTTCCACAGTCTAACCTCGATAACAAACCTGCATGGTACATTCCGCACCACGGAGTCTACCACCCTCACAAACCCGGGAAGATCTGTGTGGTTTTCGACTGTTCAGCACGCTTCCAAGAAACTTCTCTAAACGATCACCTCCAGACCTGACTAACACATTAGTTGGAGTACTGTGTCGATTCAGAAAGGGCCCAATAGCCATAATGTGTGATATCGAAAGAATGTTCCAACAGTTTCACGTTGCAAAAGAACACCAAGACTACCTAAGGTTCCTCTGGTGGGACAAAGGTGAGCTGGACTCCAAACCCTCAGTGTACAGAATGAGGGTGCACTTGTTTGGGGCCGCTTCATCCCCCGGGTGCTCCAACTTTGGACTCAAACATCTGGCATCCAAGGATCTGCCTCACTTGGCTGTCTTGAAGATTCCAAGAAGCTACCATCCATCAAGCTTTGGAGAGGTCATGCGATTCGAGCTTCACAACTTTTCGGATGCAAGTTTCAGTGGATATGGTGCATGTTCGTATCTCCGAGCAGTAAGTGAAACAGGACAGATCAGTTGCTCACTGGTTATGGGGAAGGCAAGAGTAACCCCAACCAAACTAACGACTATCCCAAGACTCGAATTACTGTCAGCTGTAACTGCAGTTCGCACCGGCGATGTCGTAAAAAGAGAGCTCGAGATTGAAAACCTGCAAGAGTATTACTGGACTGACTCAAAAGTGGTCCTTGGCTACGTGAATAACGACGCCAAGAGGTTTCATACATTTGTAGCCAACCGGATTCAACGCATAAGATCTAACACAAACCCTGAACAATGGCGACACGTCAGCTCTGAAAATAACCCAGCTGACTGCGCCTCAAGAGGGCTGAGTGCAGTTCAGCAGAAAGAGTGGCTCAAAGGACCCGACTTTCTTTGGCAGCAGAATCTTCCATGTGAAGAGGAAATGGTGGGAGAAGTAGAAATGACCAACCTTGAGTCTTCGCAAAGCCCATGTTCATGCAGTCAAGACCAAAGAAGTGAATTCAATGGCAAAACTCTTCACTAAATTTTCTGACCCGGTCCAGAGCAGTAAGAGCTGTCGCCAGGCTCAAGAGATTTGTCAGAGAATTCAAGGAACGTCAGCCAAGAACGAACCAAGTAACCAGCCTTGAAGAACGACAAGAAGCAGAAATCTTCATCATCAAGCTTGTGCAAGAAGAAGCCTTCGCTGAAGACATCCAGAAAATCAATCTACAGAAAGAGGACACCCTGAACAAGCACAACAAATTACGCCAGTTGAATGCCTTCCTGGACAAGAACAATGTCCTTAGGGTGGGAGGACGGCTCTCTCAAGCAGCCTTGCACCATGACGTAAAATATCCCGCAATACTAACTAAGAAATCTCATGTGTCAGCCCTGCTCGTCAAACATCATCATGAGCGTGTACAACAAGGAAGAGGCATGACCATGAACGAGTTGCGTGCAAATGGTATATAGGTCTTAGGATGTGGAAATGTGGTCTCCTCACACATTTATAAGTGTGTGAAATGCAGGAGATACAGAAGAATTACAGAAGTTCAACAAATGGCAGATCTGCCAGAAGAGAGAACCGAGACTTCCCCTCCCTTTACATACTGCAGTGTTGATTATTTTGGCCCCTTCATTGTAAAGGAAGGAAGAAAGGAATTAAAACGATATGGACTGTTGTTTACCTGCTTATGCTCCAGAGCAGTACTGTGCATCCGGAAAGTATTCATACCCCTTCACTTTTTCCACATTTTATTATGTTACAGCCTAATTCCTAAATGGATTAAATAAAAAAAAAATTCTCAACATTCTACATACAATACTAATAATACATAATGACAGTGAAAAAAGTTTTTTTGAATTTTATTGCAAATGTATTAAAAATAAAAAAATAAATATCACATGTACATAAGTATTCCCACCCTTTGCTGTGACACTCAATTTTGAGCTCAGGTGCATCCCGTTTCCACTGATCACCCTTGAGATGTTTCTACAACTTGATTGGAGTCCACCTGTGGTAAATTCAATTGATTGGACATGATTTGAAAAGGCACACACCTGTTTTTATAAGGTCCCACAGTTGACAGTGCATGTCAGAGCACAAACCAAGTTATGAAGTCCAAGGAATTGTCTGTAGACCTCCGAGACAGGATTGTATCGAGGCACAGATCTGGGGAAGGGTACAAAAAAATGTCTGCAGCATTGAAGGTCCCAACGAGCACAGTGGTCTCCATCATTCGCAAATGGAAGAAGTTTGGAACCACCAGGAATCTTCCTAGAGCTGGCTGCCTGGCAAAACTGAGCAATCGGGGGAGAAGGGCCTTGGTCAGGGAAGTGACCAAAACCCGATGGTCACTCTGACAGAGCTCCAGCGTTCCTCTGTGGAGATGGGAGAACCTTCCAGAAGGACAACCATCTCTGCAGCACTCCACCAATCAGGCCTTTACGGTAGAGTGGCCAGACGGAAGCCACCCCTCAGTAAAAAGCACATGACAGCCCGCATGGAGTTTGCCAAAAGGCACCTAAAGGACTCTCAGACCATGAGAAACAAAATTCTCTGGTATGATGAAACCAAGATTGAACTCTTTAGCCTGAATGCCAAGCGTCATGTCTGGAGGAAACCAGGCACTGCTCATCACCTGGCCAATACCATCCCTACAGTGAAGCATGGTGGTGGCAGCATCATGCTGTGGGGGTGTTTTTCAGCGGCAGGAACTGGGAGATTAGTCAGGATCAAGGGAAAGATGAATGCAGCAATGTACAGAGAGATCCTTGATGAAAACCTGTTCCAGAGCGCTCTGGACCTCAGACTGGGGCAAAAGTTCACCTTCCAACAGGACAACGACCCTAAGCACACAGCCAAGATAACAAAGGAGTGGCTTCGGGACAAGTCTGTGAATGTCCTTGCCAGCCAGAGCCCAGACTTGAACCCGATTGAACATCTTTGGAGAGAACTGAAAATGGCTGTGCACCGACGCTCCCCATCCAACCTGATGGAGCTTGAGACGATCTGCAAAGAAGAATGGGAGAAACTGCCCCAAAATAGGTGTGCCAAGCTTGTAGCATCATACTCAAGAAGACTTGAGGCTGTAATTGCTGCCAAAGGTGCTTCAACAAAGTATTGAGTAAAGGGTGTGAATACTTATGTACATGTGATATTGTATTTATTTATTTTTAATACATTTGCAAAAAAAAACAAAAAAACTTTTAAAACTTTTTTCACTGTATTGTGTGTAGAATGTTGAGAATATGTTGTTATTTAATCCATTTTGGAATTAGGCTGTAACATAATAAAATGTGGAAAAAGTGAAGGGGTATGAATACTTTCCGGATGCACTGTACATATAGAAACACTGGACGACTTAACAACAGAAGCCTACATGAATGCACTACGAACGTTCGTAGCTATCAGAGGACCTGTACGCCAATTAAGATGCGATCACGGAACAAATTTCATGGGTGCCAGGAGTGTTTTCTGAGTTGCTCAAGGGACTGAATCAAGAACGTCAACGAGCAATTGGTTGTGAATTTGTAATGAAAATCCCATCGGCGAGCCATATGGGTGGGGTCTGGGAGCGCCAAATTCAAACGATCAGAAGCATCCTGACTGTCATGCTCAACAAGTCCGCAAGCAGACTCGACACCACAACTCTGAGGACATTTCTTTACGAAACGATGGCTATAATCAATAGCAGGCCACTAAGTGTTGAACATCTTCATGATCCTACAGGCCCATTACCTCTTACTCCAAACCACATACTAACCATGAAATCATCTGTTGAAATCATTCTGCCCCCTCCTGGACAGTTCTGCAAAGAAGACCTCTATCTGTGCAAGAGGTGGAAAAGAGTAGTTCTTAGCCATTGAATTTTGGCTAAGATGGAAACGAGAATACCTGCTAAACCTCCAGCAACGACAGAAATGGCAAAGACTATCACAAAATTCACAAGTAAATGACATTGTGATTCTACAAGATAACAGCTCACCAAGAAATGAATGGAAGCTCGCCAGGGTTGTAGAAGCAAACCCTAGTGCAGATGGCATGGTGCAAAAGCTGAAGCTACAAGTCAGTGACACTACACCTGATAAAAGAAATCCACTCACTAGATCAGTTTACCTTGAAAGGCCCATTCACAAAGTAGTTACCTTACTTGAGGCAATCTAAGTCACATACATGAAGTCACATTCATTCAGGTTTAAAACAATATTTTATTGATTTCTTTCATAATCTGTTTAAAAGAAAATCCCACATTCCTTGTTAATGAGTGATTCGGTGGGAGTGTAAGGCATAGTGCATAATTATTTATGATTTCATGTAATAAATAAATAATTAATACATTGATGTAAAGTTTAAAGGTTAAAATTGAAATGGTTTGTTTATACGGTACAGGAATGTAAAACAAAATTATTAAAACTAGGGGTGTGAATGTTCATGAAAATATTTAAACATTTTCCATACGAAATGTCCAGCGTTTACAGCTCTCTTAACATATCGTGTGAGTAAACACTTAATCCTTAATTTCTCTTGTTTGGAAATACAGTTAGTTAGCTGTTATAGAATATATATCGCATTACATTGTCATAAAATACATTCTAATGAAATAGCTTAGCCCAATCTCGAGTCGCCTCAATCTTGCCTTCATATTATCGCATACGTTTGTATATACATTATGATTCTAATAATAATAATAATAATTCATTTTATTTATATAGCACTTTTCTAACACCCAAAGACGCTTTACAATATCTACAGGGGGGAGACTGTAAAACCATCAACGGAGATTGAGATATTGCCAACTTTAGTTAGGGTGTGTTTGGTGCCAATGTGTTTGGTGATATGCAGAGGACAGTTGGAAGAGGGTCAAGAAGACTAGTAGTAGGTTTAGATGCCATGATCACTTTTGAGACATGTGCAGAGTCAACTAGGGTAAATGAGGAGAAATTATTATCAGAGGTAGGCAGTAGAATGTCACCCACACCAGGGGACACTGTGGCTGCGCAAGAGGGAGGTTTGGAGTTAAAGGAAGAGTAAATGTTAAACATTTTATCATTAAACACTGAAGGAAGGAATTGGCAAGCTGGGTGGAGGAAGTAGACATGGTGTCCTTGCGAGGTTGAATGAGTTCGCTTACAGTGGAAAAGAGGGTCAGAGCGTTGGAATTTGGAGCATTAATGATGGCAGAGAAGTAAGATGGTAAGATGGCCATGGTTCTCAGCAGGAAACCGATGGATTGTCTACTCCAAGTAGGGAATGAGTCTTTACCCCAAGTGAAGGAGTTCAAGTATCTCGGGGTCTTGTTCTCGAGTGAGGGGAAAATGGAACGAGAGATGGGCCGGAGAATTGGAGCAGTGGGTGCGGTATTGCAGTCGCTTTATCGCACCGTTGTGACGAAGAGAGAGTTGAGCCAGAATGCAAAGCTCTCAATCTACCGGTCTATCTTCGTTCCTACTCTCACCTATGGTCATGAAGGGTTGGTCATGACCGAAAGAACGAGATCGCGGATACAAGCGGCGGAAATGAGTTTCCTCCGGAGGGTGGCTGGCATCTCCCTTAGGGATAGGGTGAGAAGTTCAGCCATTCGTGAGGGACTCGGAGTAGAGCCGCTGCTTCTTTGCGTAGAAAGGAGCCAGTTGAGGTGGTTCGGGCATCTAGTAAGGATGCCACCTGGCCGCCTCCCTAGGGAGGTGTTCCAGGCACGTCCAGCTGGGCGGAGGCCGCGGGGCAGACCTAGGACCAGGTGGAGGGATTATATCTCCACACTGGCCTGGGAATGCCTTGGAATCCCCCAGTCAGAGCTGGTAAATGTGGCCCGGGAAAGGGAAGTTTGGGATGCCCTGTTGGAACTGCTACCTCCGCGACCAGACCCCGGACAAAGCGGATGAAGATGATGATGATGATGATGAGAAGTAAGATGAACGTGCAGCAGTGAGTGCATCTCTGTAGGAACACATGTGATGATGAAGAGATTGCAAGTGGACAGTGAGTCCCGTCTTTGAGCACAATCGCTCAAGGCGGCAACCAGCCTATTTCATTGTTCGAAGTTCTGAAGTGAACCAGGGGGATGAGGAATTAAATTAGACAGTTTTTGTTTAAGGGGGCCAAGGTGATTAGTGAGGTAAGACGAAGTGGTATTAAGCAGGTCGGCCAACTGATCTTGGGAGACGGTGGCAAGTTCTGGGCATAGGGCAGCACCAATTACATCACATGAAGGGGGTAAACGGCTTGGATATTACGGAAGATTGGTCTTGTGTGGGGAGTTCTGGTAGACTTAGAGTGAAGGGTGAACTGGATAATACTATGGTCAGACAAGGGAAAGGGGGAGGGGAAAACCTGAGAAATAGTTAAACCAGTAGAGCAGACCAAATCAAGGATATGACCTTTGGTATGGGTTGGGAATGTGACATGCTGGGTAATATTGAAACAGTCTAATACATCAGATAAATCAGAGGGCTGTTTTAAATTTGGTGTACCCATGTGAATATTGAAGTCTCCGAGCACTAGTTAACGTGGGGAGAGAGATGAAGCAACAGTGAGCAAGTCAGAAAATTCAGATAGAAATGATACATTAGGTTTGGGTGGACCATAAACAACAATTATGACAGTTGAGTTGCAGGTTTTAAATTCAGTATATTCAAACGATTTGACAGAGATCAGGTTAATGGGAGTAACAGTAACATTAGTATTGTAAATGACAGTAAGACCACCACCTCGACCAGATAGATGAGGTTTACAGATGTATTGATTATTAGGGGAGCAACCTGGTTAAGGACAAAAAATTCCCCAGGCTGTTGCCAGGTTTCGCATAAAACAAGAATGTCCAGGTGATTGTCCAGTATGAATTGACAGAGGGGTAGGGCTTTATTGCTAAGAGACCGGGTGTTTAACAGGGCAAAGCTTAATTTTGAAGATGCAGTCTTAGACAAGTCAGTCAGGACGGGAACTGACAAAAACACAAGCACAAAAACACAGGTAGCAAGGGAGAAGCAGCAGTCATGCACAACGCCAGCGTGCTCTCACCACGGCAAACAGCAACAGGTAGTGTGTTCAAATGTACATGAGAGTTGTAATGCCCAAGCTTTTACAGCAAGAGTTTTATACAGCGCTATTTGGCCGAACCCTAGGTCTACTTCGTTTAAGTTCTTCTGTCATTGTGAATAATCAGAGAGATTTTATATAATTAATTTATTAATTAATTTATCAAATGTGCAAACATATAGAATTTACAGAACAAAAATAAAACAAAGAACTTGAAGAAATAATAGCTAAACAACGGGTCAAGACTGAAGAAAGCCTAACCTAGTTCACGTATGTTACTTTTTACTACTGGTAAAGCACAAGCTTGAGCTTGGCGAGGGAGGGGGCGGTGATATGTTTGCGTGGAGATTCGCGGGAGGGCGAATTACACTTAAAAGCATGTTTGATATTATTAGACTAATGAGCAGACTGTGTCATTAAATGGCAATGCATTGAGGAAAGTAGCCTATTTACTGTTAGTGTAAAAAGGAAATTAACTTGTTCGATTTTCTTTAAAAGCAACCATATTGTTAAAACAAGCAAACCCGCAACTCCTGATTTTTTTTAAGAAACTTTGAAAAAAAAGTCCAAAGTTGCTTGCTATTATTTCTTTAAGTTAATAGTTTTATTTTTGTTGTTCTGTAAGTTATGTTTGCACATTTAAGTAATTATATAAATATTAAAATCTCTCTGATTATTCACAATGACAGTAGAGTTTAAACGAAGTGGATCGAGGCTGTGGCCAAATAGCACTGTGTAAAACTCTTGCTGTAAAATCTTGGGTATCGGGTCATTATTGAAGCAAAACTATTTGCAAATGCAAGTAGAGAGTTGCGTATCTGTATCTCAATCCGTGCGTGCGTAATCAGATTGACAAATGTGTACTGAGACCTGTGAATGTGTACAGGGATCTGCAAATGCATATTCCGAATCCGTGCGTGCGTAATCAGTTTCATAAGTGTATATAAAAAATATCCATCTGCATTCAGATTTGCAAGTGTATTGAGAGTTGTTTACGTGTAGACAAATCTGTGAATGCGTACATGGATATAAATGGCTAAAAGTCTCAGTATTTTGCTACAACAGCTGAAAATACAGAGAAGCACAAAGACTGGTTTATACTTCTGCGTGAGCGTGTTAGCGAATGTAAACGTTCATTTGGCGCTTAAGTTCGCACAGCAGTTTGCCTACATTCTTCAACGTAAGTTTAACGGGCCCGCTAGGTGTCAGTATCACATTCAGAAAATCCAGAATGTACAGAAAACCGTAGAAGAATCACAGACACGGAAACTTCCGGGCATGTCCCGCGAAAGTATAAACACAGAGACCGAAGGTTGCTCACTGCTTTTCATATTTCCTTATATCAAATAAAATTAAGTTTATTTATAGAAAACATTTAAAACAAGCAGAGCTGACCAAAGTGCTATACAAGATATTCACATAGTTTATCAAACAATACAGAACTGTTGTAACATATTGCCTAGCCTATATACATAGGCTATACTATGTACAAGCTAAGTGCATAGAAAATCACTAATATGATTTGAAGGTTAAAGAAAATCAGCCTATCTGCTCCAGTTCATTGTGTCATCTGCGTTTTAATTTGTTTGGATACAGCCAAAATATTACCGAATATCTACTTGCTTCCTACCCTGCTTAACCAATCAGCGATGGTTTGTTGCACTGAGAAGGCGCGACACGCAGTTAGGGTGCTGCGTTTCAATAGCCGTTCAACATGCCCTCGTTGACTTCCCCTCGGCACTTGCCCTCAGGGGAATCCCCGCCGCCATATTAAGCGTCGTTCCATTAGTCTGAAAATCTGAAGGGAACTTGGTGAGATCGACCCTCGGAGGGCTGAGGGAACGAGTGAACAACGATGGTCACTCCAGAGGGGTATATCACTCACAATGCATTGCTGTTGTGCGTTTGGTGCAAGAGAATACATCAATGGTAAGGTGGCAGTAATGCACGTAAAACTCCAGTTGCTCACCACCGAAGGAGAATATTAATAAATAGTGGAAGGTATCATAAACCTAGCAATAATACTGTAGTTAGGATAATCATGATATTAATCACAAACAGAAAAAAATATTCATTTTAATTTATTAGAAACTGACACAGCTGATTGAACAAGCCTCGTTTAAACGAGTATGCAGGTAATTCCGATGACTTGTAGAAAGCACTATAGCGCCATGCCTACAGCTGGCGGTTGATCAATGACAGTTTGCGCTTAAAGTGTACAAGGGCAGGTTTGTTACATTTATATCCCCAGACCACTTTCCCTCTGTTCTCCAAGTGGCCTCGGCGCGACGTATGCTGTTACGTCATACTAAGGGCTGAGGGTAAGTGAATGAGGGGAAGTGGAACTACTAATGAAACGCAGCAACAGACAAACCTCGACACAGAGGAATTGCCACACACGCACAGATCTCTGCCACGCCAGAAGTGTAGCAAAAGTCACGTGTAAAAACATCCAATTGAGAGGCCCGCGTGAGTTGTAATTTATGCTTGTCTGTATTTTCAGCTCTTGCTGCAAAAATACGTAGACTTTTAGCCATTAATATCCAGGTGCGTATTTACAGATTTGTCTACACATTTATAGATCTATGCAGGCATTCACAGATTTATCAACACATTCACAACTCTCAATACACTTGCAAATCTGAATACAGATGGATATTTTTAATACACACTTTTATACAAACCTGATTACGCACGCACGGATTCGGAATACACATTTGCAGATCCCTGTACACATTCACAAGTCTCAGTACACATTTGTCAATCTGATTACGCACGCACGGATTGAGATACAGATACACAACACTCCACTTGCATTTGCAAATAGTTTTGCTACAAAAATGACCCCATACTTGGGCATTATAACTCTCACGTGCACTTGAACACACTAATCATAACGTATAAGTAAAGGTATGCGAAAATATTCAGGCACGATTGACGCGACTCAAGATTGGAATAAGCTATTTAATTAGAATGCGTTTTATGACAATGTGCAATACACCCTGATGTTTTCTATAACTGTTATCTGTATTACAAAACAAGATAAAGTATGGAGGATTAAGTATTTGCACACACGATATGTGTGAAAGAGCTGTAAATGCTTGACATTTCTTATAGAAAATGTTTAAATATTGTCATAAACGTTCACACCCCTAGTTGCAATAATTATGTATGCCATAATAGAGTCGGGCTTCTTTTGGGCTTGTTTTTAAAGAGGAAGTTGCTTATTTGTCTCATAAGATCTGGCAACACTGGGCTAGACTACAGTAGCCTACATTAAAATCATTCTGAAGAGACAGAACGTAAGTGTGTAGACATTAACCCTTTTTTTGTAAATGAAGTCTTGTAATTTAAGTGAAATTGAATAAAGTTTCCAATTGATTAGTTTACCCAGTGTGTTGCTGCTGAATTAAATATAGGATAACAGCTAGCTAGAAATCAGTTAGTTAACTTGTGGCCATGGCCTGGTTCTGTGTGTCATCTTATGTTAGTTATCGCTCATTTCCACCAAGCACTAGATAACGGAGTGGAGTGGAACGGTTTCTTTGCGTTTCCACTGGCAAAAATTGTGTAGGGCACGGTAGATAACCATCTCGTTCCGTCCTGCTTTTCGCTATCCATCTGTTGAGGTCCCAAAGGTGGAGCTAGAAACACTAAAGACCGTTGATTGTCACTTTGTGCGCCATCTTTGTTTAGCCACTGAGGCATTCTCCTCGTCTGCATGAAGTAGCATTTCGGCATTATTTCGCCTAGCTGCCTTCAGCCTTTAATTAAACAAAGCTCTTCTCTTTGTTGTAATCAGCATCCACATACCGAGAAGAAAGAACGCAAAACATTCGATATCCTCCATTGCGATGGTTATGTTTTTACACTGTCTCGTTGACTATGATGTCACGATAGTTATGTGGCTATGAACCCCGCCTACATTTTAAGGTACCCATTTGCGGTGGAAACATATTGTAACTGTTCCGTTACGTAGTGACCTGACCCGACTTGTTATCTAATGTTTGGTGGAAATGAGCCATTAGGGAGTCACCACCGGTTACTACAAACGTAAAGTTACTAACACAATGACGGATCCAATGTATGCCCCGTAACGTAATGCACGCACTCTTTGACTATTCCCCCTAATTTTCCCCACATATCCTTTTACCAGCGGTGCTAAAAAATAGGGGAGACCGGGGCGGGTTGGCACACTTTTTACATTTTATATTTTTAAATTTTCCTTTTTACATTTTATATTTTTAAAAAACCTGCATTTTATATTTTTAAATTTTCTTCACAATTGTGTGCTTAATACAGTTATTTTAAAAATATAATTAAAGCCTAACATGTCTGTTACAAATGGAGTTGATGTAAATAGATAAATGTATTCTTAAAAAAAAAGATATAGACCTTAAAATATCAGTTGTGCACTTGTGACTACCAACCCCATCACAGGGTTGGTTGTCACACACTATGGGGTTGGTTTTCCCAACATTATCTTACCATAAAAAAAAGGAATAGGGACTATACAGTAAAAAAAACTTAAGTTTTATTTCATAAAGATAAAGTATTAAGAACAATTAATCATGTAACAAATGACTGGAACATTACAACTACTTCAGGGTACAAACACATTAAAAAGAGCTTTGAACAATAATAACAATAAGGTACCCGTTATGCCCACAAGAAAACAATTCAGAGTGATTGATAAACATAACTAAATGCAAAACTTTGAACTTAGTCGCTATCTGAAATATCTGTCTCACAATTCTGGCATAGGTACAGTGGAAGGCCAGCTGTGCAGTCATGTGCCCAATTCAAACAATTGTAGCACTGCAGCCATGTCTCTTTGGCGCGGCTGTTAGAGAAGGGCTCAACACAGACCAGACAGAAACATTCCTCCTCATCAGATGACTGCATCACCTGTCTCTTTCGTTTTGCTTTTCTTTTACCTTCTGTAGGGAGTGTTTCAGTTGGAAGATTTGTTTTTTTGGTATTCTTTTTATAAAGAGTTTTCTTGACCTTTTTTGTGTGCCTATTTTTTCTTTTTCAAGTTGCGCCTTCACGGGTGTGTCTGTTAAGATGGCACTCTTTCTTTTCCTCCTATTTTGAAGAACATTCTTCCTTGGGCCTGCCTTCGGTAAGGCCGGAGGTCTTCTGGAGTTATATTTGAACATGAGGCACGTGTCTCTGAAGTTCCTGGTTGAGGGGTGCACATGTGTAGTGCCGTGGTAAGGAGTGGCTCCGCTTGGGTGCAGGGAGGGCTCTCCTCTTGGACACATGTGTCTGTGTTGTTTTGTACTGCTGGCTGGGCATCAGTCCCTGGGTATGGACGATCTGTGGTGGAAGCACCAATGAATTCAGAGTTACCAAACACCTCCCGGTTGAATGGATATATTCCGCTCACCCTGAATCCTGACTGGATGTTTACAGGTGTTGCAGCCTGAGGGTAGGCAGTGGCAACAATGTCAGGGATGTTGTAGATTGTCATAGTTTTTCCTGGATTCATCAACATCCATGAGGCAGAAGCAGTGTTCAAATGTTTTTTGAAAGGCCCATACACTTACCTGTCGAGAGGTTGAAGGCGGTGTGAACAGTGTGGCGGGAATGACAGCCTGGTTAGACCATTTGCCCTGGCATAGTCTAGTGCTCCAATAGACAGGTGAGAGCCATGGTTATCATGAAGGAGGAGACATGGCCTCTCCTCACAGCACCTTGTGTGTTTAATGAAGTGCTTGATGAAATCTAGGATTTGCAGATCCCTTGCTGCCTATTGGCCCACCAGTGAGGAAATTATCTTTAAAATGCACTCGGGGAAAGATGAAAAAGGGTGGGATGTTGTTCCCCAAGCCAGAGTGACCAGAGTGCCCTTTTCGGCTGATGTGAGGGACCCCACCTGTTTAAACCCTTTCCGTCCAACAATTTTGTTTGGCTTGTGAACAGTGGTGATACCCGTCTCATCCATGTTCCAAATGGATTGTGGCTCAAACCTCTTCCTTTTCATCACCTCCTCCAGATTGTTAAAGAAGGAGGACACATTCTCCTTGTTGAAGCTGGTGGCACGTGCCAGACTCGTTGCCTCAGGTGTCCTGATTGAAAGGTTGGCATGGCGTCTCAGGAAACCTGAAAACCAGTCTTCACCAGCAATCTCCTTCTCTTGCCATGACTGGCGCACAGGAACTTTGTTAGCAACAGCAAATTGATACGCAAGTCTCCGGACCTCTCTTGGTGAGAGCCCAAAGTAGATATCTGAAGCTTGAATTACATATTCCTCCAGCTGCTTCTCCTGCTCTTCACTAAAAACCTGCCAGTTTTTTTGGTAACCTACAGGCACAGATGGACAAGAATGCTCCCCCTGGATATCTTCTGCACTTATTTTTTCACAGTACCGGGCCAGTGTGCGATAGTTAATGTTAAAATCCTTTGCTGTGCTTCGGATCCTTCTGTTCTGATTTTTAACCTGCCTGGCTGCCCTTAGCATCACGCCTGGTGCTGTCTGACCCTTCTCTGTCTTCCTAACAAATGTTCGCGTCATATCTCTGCCAACAAAAAATAAATAATACCAAATGTATCACTAATATGTTACAAGGGGGTTGGTTGTCACGTGTGACAACCAGCCCCAAAAAGAATGTGACAACCAGCACTAGCAGAGCACTTAGCCTAAATGTTTAGCTAGCAACCACATGTTGTAGCCTAGCGAATCAAAAACCTGTCTAAAATACAGCTATCCTTTTCCAGTGTTTCATGTAATGAACTGTTTGTAGATACATTAAAAGAAAATCAACCTAGAACACAAAAATCAAAAGAGCGAAATTTTACTTTTGCTCGCCAAAAACATAAAAAGTGTACTCACCTCAATGGTGTGTGACCACAACATGAAATCACAACATGGATGACCTCTAACCCCTAGAGGGAGCATTTTGATATCAAAAATATTATACTACCCCCTTCTGGGGATGAGATATAAGCAGTGTGACAACCAACCCGTGTGACCACCAGCCCCGTTCTCCCCTAATAAGAACACATAACACACCGGTAAAATAAATACTAGCTAACTAATTGGCTTGCTGGTGAAATATCAGGGCCAGGGGGCATCATCATCATCATCATCAGGGGGCATCAATTGGTTTATGTGTCCTCTTTTTTGCATGCCCAATTAAATGATTATCACCACCGCAGTGCTTCCGCTATGTACATTCTGCTGCAGCCGCCCACTTCCTCGGGCAGAGCGACAAACAGGGCAGAGGATAGGATTAGGCAACATAACCAGATAACAAGGAAAAAGCAGATTTAACTAGCTAACGTTAAGTTAGATAGTTTACTCTTTAAATAAATATTTGCACTTTATTCTGTAGTGATGTTTATGGCCAACTGGTTATTATTAATAATCGGGAAATAATGTTCCAGCCAACGTTAACGTTACATTAGCAAACTCAAGTCTGTAAATCCTAATAGGCGGCTAACGTTACTTCAATTACCATAGCCATCAACAATGATTCATTTTATTTAGTTTTTAGCGCTATTCTAGATACTCAAAGCACTTTTACATAAATTGGTCGCCAATTAATACCACAGAACGAACAACAAATGGACCGACAGCTATCAAACACAACACTCAGTCTGAGTGATACCGCGCCAGACTTGCTCACCCAATATATTACGACAGACTTGCTCACACACATAGGACACACAGACCCACTCTAGTTGAATTGGCAGTGACTGGTCTGGGCACGGGTAGAAGGATGCGGCATGTTTTTTGATGGTGGGAGGAAACCGGAATACCCGGAGGAAACCCACACAAATACGGGGAGAACATGCAAACTCCACACAGAAAGGCCCTTGACTGAGGTAGGGTTCGAACCCAACCCAGGACCTTCTTGCTGTGAGGCAACAGTGCTAACCACTGAGCCGTGCTGCCACACAACAACAACAATGTTTATATAAGCTATTTATTAAAAATATTCCTGATTGCATTTTTAGAATAGTAATTCAAACGTTACTTCAATAAACATAGCCAACGATAAATGTAACCCAGTGAGCACAAGACCTAATTTCAACGTTGATTTCTGGTTGAAAACTGGTAGATATCGGGTTTAGACGTTCAAAACCTCTTTTCGCCCTTTTTCAACTGGCTAAAATGTGGTTACAACACCAACGTACGTCACAAAACACTAATTTGTTTATAATTTTGATATTTATTGTAATTTGTAGACATTATTGATTATTTTGAAGCTTTTTCTCTGAATTCAGGAAGGCGAAATGTGGTCTACACAAAGATAACATTTGAACGCATTTAATGTTACATTTTACATGAAAGAAACGTAAAAACAAGCGCCAAACACTTTTAGGACAGCGTAATAGGAATGGGAGCGGTTTTTAAAGTAAATATGATATTGGAGAAGGGTACTTATTTGGGTAACTTACTGCCCCCTGCCCCTGCCTCTTCCACCTGATATTCTATCCATATTCACCCCTGTTGACTCAACCCACATCTCCAAGATCATCCTGTCCACCAAATCAACATGTTCAAGATCAGTGTTATCGGTTATCAGTAATCTGTGTATGTGATGTGTCACAAAGTGACAAATAAACATATTTTAAATAATAAATGTATTATTGTGAGGTCCAAATCACAGCTATAATAAATATTTCAACACAAATAATTATTATAATATGTTTATTTATTTTTTTAAATAACACGCAGTTTTTGTTCATATAGTAAAAAAGAAAATAATTAAATAATGCTTTGTGGTAATCAAAAACAATATATTTAATGAATACTTCGAAGATGAAATGATGAAATAAATACATTTCAAAAGAAATAGCAAAGAAACACTCAGCCATGCATGAAATCCCATATGAAATTAATATGGGTAATTTTTGACCGATGTTGTGCATTAGCAGGGGTTTGCATAGCTTGTGTATCAAAAAGGTAGTAGTATGCGATTTGAAACGCAGCGATACCATTGGATATAGCTCGCTATTGCTTGCAGTTATGTTGCTGAACCATTACTAAATGCAGCACCCCAGCCTTACTTAAAACACCCACCCACACAACAGCAGCCTGCCAGGATGGAATCTTTTCTTATCTCACAGCTCCCCCTTAGATAAAGAGCCAGGCTGCAAATAGAGTAAGAATACATCTCATACAAAGACAGGCTCTGTCTCTGTCTCTCTCTCTATCTTCTCAGTCTTTGTTTGCTTTTCTATATATTTTTTTCTACCTTAAAAGATAGTATGACATTTTTGATTAATGTAACCTTTAACAACTCTTCTCTCTACATCCAACAGTATCTCAGGAGCACTTTGCCATTCAACAGAAACAGGCGTCAAGATACAGCAATCAGTCATCTTGGAGTGTAGCCTTGCCTGCTCCCGCCGATGTCATTGCAATGTTATTTAAAAAACATAATATCTATGAGATTTTTCTAATAATATGATAGGGAGCACCTCAACATATAAATGTTTATGTCACAGTTATCAGTGAACAGGTAGCATCTAATGTCGACCATTTCAATAGCATAATTGCATCTGCCTACAAGATATTTAATTGGGGTAAAAACAGTTTGGGTAAGAAACCTTCAAAAAGATAGCAAATATGAGTCAATTGGGAATTGCATCAAAAATCTTTTTACAGCCGATGAAAAATGGTATATTCTGTACCCTATTTTGACGTGCATAATTAATTTCTCAAACGTGACATGAATCTTCTGTAAATGGCTCTCCTCCTTGGTCAGTGTGAGTGTGGAATGTGAATGCTATAAGTGTGCAGACATTTTCTTCAAAGTTGTCGGTTTCCCATGCGTGGCAGGGCAAGGTAACCTTGGACCAGAAGCTTGCCAACACATCCAACAGACACAAGACAATACTCAAAGATGTTTATGGAGCTAAATTTGTGGCTTTAATTTTGCATCCGTAAAAAAAGGGTTTGCAAATTTGTTGTGTTTGCAAAAAATAATGCGGTTTGTGTCTTCAATTTAGCTTATGTAAAAACTTTTTTTTTTTTTTTTCTGTTTGCAGAAGGGACAACATTTTTCTTAAGTCCTACAAATTGTCTCATGCGAGTTACAAGTCTTTGTTCTGCCTTTGCAAATCCTCAATCTGCAAGTGCAAATCTCCATACTCGTGAATTTAGTCAGTGAAATTTTGCTGATCAATGACTGAGTAAACCATTTAAGCACGGATTGGCCAGCCCAAATCTTATTCTTGTCTGATTTCTTCTTTGTCTTGACTTTACTGCAGAGCATCATTTATCAAGCCAGCAGGAACAGAGTATGGAAAGATTATCTTCTTTTCAGGTGGTAAGTATCCCTGCAGAGTTGGCAGAAAGTGCCTGCAGGAATAGGGAATAGGGATAGGTATGGGGATATCTCTCAGCATAATAAACAACTTTTTTTTGTTTTTTAAATATCTGGCTGTGCCGAGAGCGGATATTTAGGGGGGGTGGCTCTGAGACGTCATTGCTCACCATTAAGCCTTCTGGAGGTGGCGTGGGCTCAAATTAACGAAAAATCCAGGATGGAGGGTGCCCACTTGAAAACCCCAATGACATATCTGCTCTCAACCCAAGTCCATTCTAAAATATTGTCTTTTGAAGTGCTCATCTTGGAGTATGGCATTATGGATATTATAACATTATATCATGTGTATATTTAAATGATTGATCAATTCCTGTTAAAACCAGCGCTTTCCGTTGCCCTATGATTTAATATGGATTGGTCAAAATGTATTGACCCTCTAGTCATAGTTGGGGGGCATGGTGTGGACGGAGCTGGTCTTGGCCATAGATATGTATTGATACCTCGCTTGGAATTTGATGTGTGTTTACACGGTATACTGGGGCGGTCAACAGTCAAGAGTTGAGTTAAGCCTGGTTTATACTTCTACGAAGAAGGATGTAAACGTCTCTGCGTAGCTTCGCAGAGAAGGGGTTTCTGGGAAAATATAGCTCACCAAGGCCCGCCGACGTGTTGACAGGGAGTCCTGCCAAATCCTAAAGCCTGGTTTATGCTTCTGCGTGATCGCGTTAGAGAATGTAAACGTTCTTTTGGCGCTTACGTTCGCACAGTAGTTTGCCAAACATACTTCAACGTAAATTTAACGGGCCCACTAGGTGGCAGTGTCGAATTCAGTAATCCAGAATGTACAGAAAACCGTAGAAGAAGCACAGACACGGAAACTCCCGTTCATGTCCTGCGAAAGTGTAAACAAAGAGACAACTTCTCAAAGAGACCGAAGGTTGCTCACTGCTTTTCATATTTTCTTATATCAAATCAAATCAAGTTTATTTATAAAAAACGTTTAAAACATGCAGAGCTGACCAAAGTGCTATACAATATATTCATATACAGTTTATCAAACAATACAGAAAACAGTTGTAACATATAGCCTATATAAATAGGCTATACTACTGTATGTACAAGCTAAGTGCATAGAAAACCACTCATATGATTCTAATTGAAAATCAGCCTATCCAATGCTCCAGTGAGGGCTGTTAGGATTTGAGCCTGGTTTATACTTCTGCGAAGCAGCACTTAAACAGCTCTGTGTAGCTTCCATGAGCAGGGGTTTCTGGGAAAAAGTAGCTCACCGAGGTCCGCCGACGTGTTGACGGGGAGTCCTCCCAAATCATAACAGCCTGTCGCGCGAAGCGTCTTCTCAGCGCGTCAAACAATCGCTGATTGGTTGAGCGGGGTAGGAAGCAAGTAGATATTCGGTAATATTTTGGCTGTATTTTGGCTCCAAACAAATTAAAACGCAGATGACAAAGAACTGGAGCAGACAGGCTGATTTGCAATAGCCTTCGAATCACATTAGTGGTTTTCTATGCACTTAGCAAGTCTTAGCTTGTAGCCTACATATAGGCTGTATATTTTACAACTGTTATCTGTATTGTTAGATAAACTGTAAGTGAATGTACAGCACTTTGGTTAGCTCTGGTTGTTTTAAACGTGCTCTATAAATTTACTTGATTTGATTTGATATAAGAAAATATGAAAAGCAGTGAGCAACCTTCATTTCGTTGTTTATACTTTCGCGGGACATGAACGAGAGTTTCCGTGCCGTGTCTGTGCTTCTTCTACGGTTTTCTGTACATTCTGGATTACTGAATGCGACACTGCCACCTAGTGGGCCCGTTAAACTTACGTTGACGTATGTAGGCAAACTACCGTGCGAACAAAAGCGCCGAATGAACGTTTACATTCGCTATCGCGCTCACGGAGAAGTATAAACCAGGCTTTGGGAGGACTCCCCGTCAACACGTCGGCGGGCCTCGGTGGGCTACGCTTTCCCAGAAACCCATGCTCTTTGAAGCTACGCAGAGCTGTTTCAGTGGTGCTTCGCAGAAGTATAAACCAGGCTTAACAGCGCGTTGCGCTAAGCGTCTTCTCAGTGCATCAACAATTGCTGATGGGTTGAGCAGAGTAGGAAGCGAATAGATATTCGGTAATATTTTGGCTGTATCTAAAATAAATGAAAACACAGATGAAATGACACAATGAAATGTAGCAGATAGGCTGTTCTTTTCAATAGCCTTCGAATCATATTGTGGTTTTCTATGCACTTAGCTTGTATAGCCTCAGGCTATATGTTACAAATGTTTTCTGTATTGTTTGATATGTGTGTGTGTGTGTGTGTGTGTGGGTGTGTGTGTGTGTGTGTGTGTGAATGTATTGTACAGCACTTTGGTCAGCTCTGCTTGTTTTAAACTAATAAATCTATTTTAAATTAACTTGATTTAATTTGATATAAGAAAATATGAAAAGTAGTGAGCAAGCTTCAGTCTCTTTACTTTAGCGGGACATGAACGCATACTTGCTAACCCTCCCAATTTTCATTACCACAATTCTGTATCGAAATTTTTTTTTCTCGACTCCAGTAGATAGAACGTAACGCAAGTGTGTAGACATTAACCACTTTTTTGTAAATTAAGTCTCGAAATTGTATTAAATTTACAATGAGTTCGTTTACCCAGTGTGTTGCTGAATTAAAGGACGACAGCAAGCTAGAGACCAGTTGGTTAACTTATAGCCATGGCTTGGGTCTGTGTGTCAGTGTGCTAGTTTGCGGTCACCACCGGCTACTATTAACGTTACCACAATGTCGGCTCCAATATATGCACTGTAACGTAATGCACACACTTTTTGGCTATTCCACCCAATTTTCCCCACATCCTTTTACCAGCGTTGCTAAAAAATATGTATAACTAGAAATGCATTTCCCTGCGCAAATGCGATGTGATGCATCGCAGTTATTCGACTGACCGCCTGAACCTACCCCTGCAGCACAAGCGGACTGCGGTCCAAACCCTGTTTGTTGACAAGGGGGCTTCTTGCCGCTAGATCGGTAGTGCCTCTTCATCATAATCTAATGGTGGACACATATGACGATAAAGTACTACCGTTTGGTTTTACTTTCAACAAGGTCAGGCTTTCACAGACAATGCTTTATTGTGTTCAAAAAGTTTGCATGTAGTTCAAAACAGGGTAGCGAATGAGCAGTAATTTCTCCCTGTCAAAATGGGCTACCTCATACTATTCAATTGAGGTAGCCAATTTGGAGGGGAGGCTCAATTTTCAGTCGTATTTGATGATAATATGTGCTATAGGGAAGCCCTTTCTGAGGGGAGGCGCAAATTGTCAGAACACCGGAACTGGGTAGGCCACGAGATCTTTAACCCCCCCCCCCCCTCCTGCTTTTGTTTTCTTTTGTGTGGGATGAGGGGGTGCGTTTTGCACGGCCTTCCCGTTGTCACGGTATTCCGCTGAAGTGCACATACAGCTTGTGTTGCATTTCGCTTAAGCAATCTGGCCAGCAGGTTTTTGTTTGTTTTAGCACTCAATTCCATGCTGTTTGCTTGTTGCATTGTTAAGGCTCGTAACTTTTTTGGCCAAGGTTTATGAGTCCGCTATATAGGGTAGACCTATACATAACTATCTGCTCACACATGTGTAGAGCGGCTAGCATATTATGAATGAGCAAGCTTTAAGGCTCTATGCTCAATACCGATTTGTATGCAGTTCATGAGTTATATGTCAACACTGGTCCTCCCTATCTGATTACTTTTTACAATATAGCACATTCATAAAAAACGAATATAACAAACAATGCAAATGTGAATTTTTTGTTGAATAGCTTACACATTTTCTGAGGAGAGACCAACACCCATAATTAATTAAAATCAGAATAGATATAGGCCAATCCATTATGAGCCCGCGTTGTGCAGGACACAACCCCAGATTATATGGAAAACACCCCATCTTGCACCCCCCATTCTTGTAGTCGTTATGGCGCCGCTGCTGCCAGATTGCCAGTGCTGCTTCATCATAATTTTATGGATATTATTAAAATCACTCAAACTATCCACAATGACAGTAGAGTCAACAAAGTGGATCGAGGGTCAGCCAAATAGCGCTGTGTAAAACTCTTCCTGTAATAGCTTGGGCATTACAACTTTATTTCATTATTATTATTCTTTCACCTTTATTTCAACACACTACTAATTTTCCAGAATAATACTGTAGAAATAAACGTAGTTTATGGGAAATGGGTGATATTATGAAGGCACGATTTTTGCGGAATGAACAAAAATTCTTTTATTTTCTTATTATTCATCTATTTTATTAGAATGCATTTTATGACAATGTAATGCAATATCTTCTATTCATCCTAATAGCTAACTGTACTTCCAAAACAAGCTCTAGATCCATAGCTAAACCCACCATCGTTATTTCTCCAACACTTCAATAGGGCTTCTGTAAACATACAGTAACTTGTTCCAGATATCTAACAAGACTGAACGATGAGCGCTACAACTATACAGATGGAACATGTAGGCTACTGCGCTCTCTATTCATTTCAATGCATGGGTGCAAAACCTCTTCATTTGCTACATTGCTAGTGAACACGAAACACCATGCAATTGTCGTTCATTACTGCAGGATAGGGGAAGCATCTAGGTGCTTGGCTAGGTGCAGACGCTAACTAGAAACTAGCTAACTGGAATAATTAGCGATATGGTGACCCTGTCACATACTCACAGGTGCATTTGTGCAGATGTCCAGAACTGTTTGGCGCGGTATTGTTGTTATTTATGAGTTAGCTATCCCACTTCTGACGGACCAAAATTAATCATACCCTTGTGTATACTGCCGAATGATACCCTTGTGTATACTGCCATCTAGTGACCACAATAAAATGTTGACTAACAAAGGCTACATGTAGCCTATACATTTTATTCATTGTCTATGGGCAGATTAAGCGTGTAAAAGAGGTAATTAAAAAATAACTAGTGGACAGATTAATTAGCTGTGTAAAAGCACAGTCTGTGCAGTGTTAACGAAAATTTGGACTAAAAGTATTCGTTGACTAACTTAATACGAAATCTCTGTTCATTTAGTGATTTTGTATTAAGTTTCGTCAATATTTTTAAATTTACGTTGTCGTTACAATTTAGTCATGAAGAAAAGGGTACTCATGTGAGTGAGTTGTTGTCTGTCCCTATGTGTCGGCCCTGTGATAGACTGGACCTGTCCAGGGTGTACCCCGCCTCTCGCCCTGTGTCGGCTGGGATAGGCTCCAGCCCCCCCGCGACCCTGCATAGGATAAGCGGTATAGCTAATGGATGGATGGATGGATGGATGGATGTTCGTTTAGTCCGGACGAATTAAGACGAGACAAAATAGCTGGTTCTGTTCTAGCGGACAACCTATAAGTTGCCGTCTCAAGGCCTTGATTGTTTTACTTTTTAACGATTCACTTCATACAAATTCCCCTTGCCTTCTTGCATCTTCTTATTTGATGTTGATTTTTTCCTGCTCTGAGTCTGTATGTCCGCGCAATTTGTAGCAAATGCAAGGCCATTAAAGTATAATTTGAACAAGCTAACGCGTAACCTTGTGAGAGCTCCAAATCTAGCTAAAACCCTGTCTGCCAAGGTAACGGTAAATATATATTATATGATTGATTCGATAGCATTAGGAAAACTTAACGTTACGTGTCATAGTGCCTGCTCTCGCTTTGGAAGCAGTGACACTCACCTCAGAGCGGTGCTGCGAACTTCATCATTCAGTTTAGCTAGACTGCATTGCATAAGCTAGTTACGGTTAACATCAGCCACAGCCTTCTTGTTGCGTAGGCCGGGCGCCGCGTTTAGCCTATTGTTCAAGTGGTTGCTTAGTTATGTGAGAAGTGTTCATATAAACCAGAGCCATTTATGTTAATTCCCCTTAGGAGTCAGGACTAAAACATTGACGAAGATTTGACTAAAACGAAAACTTACTAACACTGACTAAATCTTAACTATAACGAAACAAAATGAAATTACTAAAATTTGGCTTAAACTACAATTTTCAGTAAGGACGAAGACGAAAACAAAATGATAAATGCTTATCAAAATTAACACCGAGTCCGTGGCATTCAAACTGACATTTTGGCGTTGCAATGGAAGCGAAATGCAGGTAATTAGGTGCCGGAAAATGGGGCTAAAATTATTTTAATAATAATAATAATAATAATAATTATAAAACTTCAGGATAACAGTATTGCGTCTTACGAGGCAATCACATCATAACCAGACGGAGTCATTCATTGCTGCAAGCCAATGCTGCAATCCAAGACACTCAGTATAGCTTAACATAACAACTTGCAACTACATATAATCAACGCTAGATGGTGGTATATGCCCGTGAAATCTCTCTCGCCATTCATTTCAATGGGGCCAAAAACCGATTAAAAATAATAATTCAAGACTACAACACGTAAACCGATCACTTAGCTGTATGTAAGCGCAACGGACTGCAATACCCAAGACATGTGGGCACTGGAAAGGAATCTATTGGGTCACAACTACGGGCGTTGATAAGGCGCCAAAAACAGGCCCAATAATAATAATAATGACTTTCCGGTAACAATATGTGCTTCATCTGACGATGCATCACATAATAATAATAATAATAATAATAACACACTGGTAAAGAAAATGCAGTACTACTAGCTAACTAGATGGTAATACTATAAATATCCAGTGTATGCATGGCACCAATTCTTATAAATGCTGAAAATTATTTACTGTTGTATTAAGGATGCAGCGAAAGAACAAGATGGCAGGGAGACTGATTACACACAACCATAGCCTACTTTTCCCAGCTACTACTCATGTATTAATAAAGTGTTGCACGCGGTGCGCGCCCCTCTTATAGGAACCCGGGCTCGCTCTGGAGAATTTTTTTTTTAATCTGGTGTTACACTATGATACCCCTTCCTTGGACCTAAACTATTATGCATAACGTTTCAAACAATAGGCTATTTTTTTTGTTGTAAATAAAACAAGCATAATTCTTTTCTCTAGGCCGATATAGCCTACTTTACAGACAGTCCATTTTGGCTGTTCAGCTACATGTTTTGTATAAAATGTTTAGGCACTGATTAAAAATCTACTATACAGTATTAATGCAGTACAACAATATAATTATACATTTTTTTAAAATTTAATAAAAACTATATTTTTCGACCAAAAATGTTTTGCCTGGTCAGGAGGTACTGACGTGAAAAAAATATTTCAAAGGGGTATGTAGGGCCTATTAAAAAAAAGTTTAACAACCACTGCTCTAATGTTTAGAGTGCATGGTTTCCGAAAATAATTTAGTTTGACGCGATTGGAATTATTAATCTTTAACATATGTATTGAAAACTTTACTCTCAGTGGGAGGCTATGTTTTATATAGAAGTCTGTGAAGGTAGGCTATTAGATGTTTGCGTTATATTATGTTTTCATCATTGATAATTTCAGACATAGACCTATAAAAGGATATAGCCTTTGCTTTAAGGTATAGACCTATACCTTTAGAGATTATGCACTATATGTGGTTTGAAAATAAAAAGAATGGCGAAAGTTTTTTTGAGTAATTGATCAGCGATAGGCTGATCACAAGCAAGCCGTGAATTGTGTTTATGCTGTTCTAACAAATGTTTGAATGATTAAAAGCACAACAAAAGCAAATCCTATGCTACTTATGTTGGTAATATGTTGGTATAATTTCTCGTATCTGACCTATTACACAAACAGACTTTCAAAATATAGCCTGGAATGCTACGGACTAAACTATGTGTTTTGCTTTAAGCTTTTAGGTATTTCAAAATTCAAAAGTCTCACCTATGTTTGGGTGCGGTGTTGCTCCTGGCGCTCCTGCCTGAAACCCGTGCAAAACAGAGCTATCAAAGGTAGATGCCCACACTCCCATGTTTGGGTTCATGAAGGCTGGGTAAGGGCTGTGATACGACCCACTGAGGCCACGGTTTCTGTAGTGCCTCCTCCCGTTGGCGGAGATGTTGAGTGGGCTAGTGTATGTGGTCGTGTCTCTGTCCCCAGTCAGTGGCGAACTCGAAGAAAACGTGAAGCGAGGAGACAGCTGAGAGGGTTGTGTGCTGCTCGTACTATATGAGGGTACAGGGTTGGCACCCAGGTGCGACCAGGCAGAGCTTGAGACGGGGCTACTTTTCTGCGAGCACCCATGCGTTTGGAGGTATGACAGCGTTGGAATCACAGGAGTGACCCGGGTGGTAGGCACATAAATGGGTGATGTGGCCGCCGCGGCATTGTGTACGAACTTTGATTTGTAAGATTGGGGCCCGTGGCTGCTCCTCGTGATGCCCTGATAAATTTCCATTTCTTGATGGGTGACAATCCGCATTCATGTCCTATGGCATGAATTACCGCATGTATAAAGTCTCTGACATTTTCTGTTCAAGTAACAAGTTATCCGTCAATGAAAAGCATGCGCCTATTTTCTGCAGCATGCTGGTACAGAAAAGAGTAAGAAGCACACACACACAGGGATTTTGATTTCTTGTCTTGTTTCCCCATTCCTCTCTTGCCTTCTTTCCTCTCCACTCCCCCCCCCCCCCCCCCCCCACACACACACACACTTAGTTCCTAATTCAATGAGTTCGTTGAATAATACAATATCGTGTGATTGACCATTGTTAAATAATTAGAAGGAGATGATCGGTTACGACATAGATTTTTATAAAAAGTCAGTCGGTCTTAAGATCTTTGCCCATTTATTTGCTATGGCATGTCTAATGTAATCATGTGATCATTATGAATGTCTTTCAAACCATATTTAAAAAAAAAAAAAAAAAATTACCTGACGATAATATTGTGAAATATCCTTAAGGGTGTCTCCCAAATTATGAACACGATGTCATAGGCCTATTTCAAGTAGGCCTATACGTTTGATCTATTCCTTAATGCTCATGTTTCTTCATGCATGCGATGCGATGATTTAGTGAGAATGAAAAAATATATTATTATGAGAGGTATAGCGCACACACGGCAAAAAAAAAAACTATTATTCTTGGCCCCAGCAAATACAAGCTAAGCATTGTTAAGCAAGTTATAGATTTTACTTGATATTTAATGCTGTTTGCAAAGCAGAAAATCAATGAATTGTTTTAAACAGACTAACAGATAATAATAATGGTAAGCAATACCACCTTGATATAAACCTAAGTAAATGTTATGTAAAGTAAAGTAAAGTTACAGGAATTATCACTTACTTCCTGTGCCACATTATTCAGGGGCTTGGTGGTAAATACTAAAGAAACACCCTAACATATAGTTCATATGGGTTACGCACATTTTTTAAGTTTACAAAACATATTTTTTAACTTGCCCAATGAAAGTTGTCCTTTAAGATCAATAATATATTTTAAGATGAACCAATGAGCACAGAAGATAAAATGGATTAATGCAGGCCTATTTTCTTGGTTCGAAGAACTGCATCATGCTGCTAAGCTATGAGCCATTGAAGCAAGGCATTGTGGGATATAAGTAATAACTTTGGAAAGGTGTACTAGGCTACGGTCGAATTCCTCAGTAAAGTACGTCCTAATGACTTTCACTATGTACTTTTCCTTAACCCTGAGGGAAAACGTCATGAGGTTAAGGAAAGGCATGAAGGAGAATTCATAAGGACTTAGGAAAAGACAATGGCGTTGCTAAAGGAATCCGACTGCACTTACTGCACTAGGCTACGTAATCATGCGACGGCGGTTTCCATTGACGTGGGTGGTGCGTGGTGAAACTACAATATCCCGAAGATGGACTACAGAAAGCGCATCTCGCCCTTGCCTTTATTAGGGCAAGGGTTTCTGCATCTGTGACTTCAGTAATATAGATATCAATGTTAATTGTAAAGACTGGCCAGACAACAACGCTCAAGTGGAAACATAACTATTGCAATTACTAGGCTAATAGGTTAAACTTTCCTTTGGTAATTTACAACAGTAGCGTAATGTTTATAACGTTGTCGCCTATGAGTTGAACATATTTTTGAAAGAGCCAAACATAAGCATATTAGCAAGCTCGGGAATAAGGTGGAAAATGCTTAGCCTAATCAGTAACGGTGACTTATGTTGACCTGCGTGATCCTTTGTTAGCCATTACGTTCGTATATTTTTGTGAACAGCCGAAGGATGCGTACTTTTAAAGCATTGGTGCCGCAAGGAATTGTGGGGCGGCATATGCTTCTTTCCTTTCGTAAAGGATGGTCCAGTGTATCCAATGCTAGAGTACACAAGTTAGGAAGCATTGAAGCACCTTTCCTTAGCACTTAAGAGAATTCGACCAGTACTTATCATGGCTGCCACTTAGATACTTCCGGGTCATTTCACCCAGTTAGGAACCTTCCAAAGCAAAATAGAGAATTTGACCATAGTCCTTGGGTCGATTCCAATCGATGTTAAACAAGGGTACTTCATGAAGGTTCCTCCGTGAGTGGCCACTTTTGTGACGTTTTATTCGTCTTCATCGAGTGGACACTTGATGGAGAGGCAGGGAGGTGAGGTGGGACTTAACTTTTCAAATTGAAACCGACTTGTCCTTCACCAGCAAAAAGAAACCAATAACAATGGAAAGTTTTACAGCAGTAGCATGTGGCTTTTACTTTCTGGAAAGATTATGAGAAGAAGAAGACGTTGTAGTTATATTTGGTAAACTTTTGAATATAAACTATTTGCTATGCTATATTTTAGCATAAAGCTACCTAAGTTAAATAGTTATAAAATAAATCAGTTCTAGAAAATTCTAATTCTTTATAGTAATGGAGAGAGGTTACATGAAACGCTTATCGCTTATAAGCAATTGGAATGAAATGGTCGAGGAGAACTTTTCAATCTGTGTTCGTCATTCGTCGCAAATTCGTACACCTGGTCAGATAGCCTATACCACCCCCCTTAACGCTTAAACAATTCGACCACTGCCAATGCCTACAAGCACGTGTGGCAATATACCAGTCAATTTAGATCCTGAAAATGATTTGCTATTTATGTTTCCGGAAACAAAAATGTAAATTTTTCTATAATTAAAGACATATCTTATTGAACAACCAACCGAATAAGTTTAAGTATTATATAAAAGTGTCCATGCAGAATTCATTTCTTAAGGTGTGCTAATTTGTTGTGTTGGGACAATTGCAAAGCCTATATAAAATATAGCCTACACTTGGCCTAGGTGTTCATCCTATTTTAATTAATCTATAAAATGTAATGCATCAATCATTTCCAATGTCAGATAGGGCCTATTTGAAACTGGATATTAATTGAACAAGATGTCCGTCATATCTGGGCAAACCTCTGAACGTAAGTGTTCCCGTCGCAAATGGAAATTGACCTGTTTAACACTAAACCGGAATCTGTGAGCACTTCTTGGCTGTCTCGCCATGCGTGGGATGGTGGAATTATGCACACAAATTTGAATAAACTAATCTAGCAATCCTATTCATCCATCCAAAGAGATCTTTTAGGTTTAACCCAAATTGGGTGGCTAGTTGTGACGTGTGGAGCGATAGGAACTTGCTCGGCCAAATATCAGATTACGATAGGATTTTTTTCCAAGCAAATATTTAAAATGGCTGATTGCGGGGGTATCATGGTTTCTCGTTATGCCCCTTTTGGCTTAGCCTATATATTCCTTATTGCAAAGGCTTGCGAGACGAAATCAAAACAACCACTCCTATTTTAGTGCTGTCTCAATGTTGCTATTCTTAGAAAAACTTTGTTATCTGAGGGCAGGCCGTGCGCGCTAAGAGGTGGAATAGTTGCAGCGTTTCAGCCAATCCAATTTATACAGTTGAACTTCATTGTCCGTCTCCAGTTAAACAAAAATTTAAATAAAAAATTAGACAGAATATAGGCTATTTGCTATTTTAATCATACCTAAAAAGTCACTAATTAAATCCGTCCCGTCCGTCAAATCGCACACTGTTGGATGGGGATGCTGTTCGTGAACATTTTGACTCACCGGCAGCAAAGATAGACAGACAGACAGACATAGCTAGATGTGGGGGGATTGTAGTAAGGTAGAGTGGGGCTGTAATTAGGAGTGCGCCCTGCAACCTGTCTCAAATTGGAAGCACTCTGCTTGTCGCCGTTGCTCCAGTGATCAGCACCAACTCCGACGAAACGGTTTCCCCCACCGGGGCTCCTGCAAAATACGCGACGGAGCAACGTCGGACGGTGTACTAAAGCCTAGACCCCGGAAGAGGGTCTTGAAGGACTGGCAAGTTACGTGCCCTTTTAACCAGTACCTCTGATTAATGTGTGTCTTAGTATATGTTGCCTTTTAGTGTCATTTTAGGTGTACAATGTATTTGGGGGATTGAGGTTCCTGGTGTTAATTTAATGTCTGAGGCTAGTCCTCTGGGTGTGGGTTAATTATTGCATGCTGTTTGCACTGCTGCTTTGCAGGATTTATTAGAGACCTTGAGTTGGCTAGCAGTTTAAGGTATTACCTCTACTAGTGCTCCGAGGCCATTAGCTGTAGTATTGTGCTGTGTTCAAAGCCCAAATAGTAGCATTTTGTTTCCCTGCTTTGACCCCATTAATGAATGTCAACATATACATATATAAAATTAATATGAAAACATAGTATGACTAGCATTTTAAACATATATATGGCTTATGTGTTTTTATATGTCCCACTCAATGAATTGTGTGCGAAACATATATATTTCTCAAGATTTTGACCCCAGTTATGTGTCAACACGAAAACATTATATGTATGATTCACATTATAAACATACACTCACTGGCCACTTTATTAGGTACACATGTACAACTGCTCGTTAACGCAAATATCTAATCAACCAATCATATGGCAGCAACTCAATACATTTAGGCATGTA